>ML293038.1:0-51415 GCA_005239495.1 Nicotiana undulata
CTTTCGTTGTTGTTGTTGTTCGTTGGCTTGCCTAACGCCACCGTTAGGCGCCATCACGACCTGAACCAGTTTTGGGTCGTGACATGGTCGTTACATTACTCGACCCGCTAGGTAAGCCAATTAACAGATAATATAAACCAAAGGAAATTATAGGAAAATAATGAAGAATTATCTGAACTTTTACAAATTACACAGGAACTGGTAGAACAAATCATGAGCTTCTAAAGCTTAGAATTTACAAGCTGATACAAATAACTACACGATCTGTTGAAAACTGTATAAACAGATTAATAAAATCTAAAGCTAGCAAGGACGAGTGGCAGTTATATCTGGAATGCACGAACTTCTTCAGGGTCAGCTCCCAACATCACCGGCATGTATGCTCCAAAAGCCTGCACACAAGGTGCAGAAGTACAGTATGAGTACAACTGACCTCATTTACTTAGTAAGTATTTTGTCTAACCTCATCGAAGTAGTGACGAAGCTTTTTTTGTAAAAATATGCTCATTAATAAAAGTTTGTACTGAAATCTAGCAATAGAACTATACTACAGTATAACAAAATAGAGTACATGAAATGAATGAACAGAAAATAATAACAGAGTACTAGAAGAAATCACAATTTAACAGGTTCCAAGATCTCACCCAATTCTTTCCTTAGAGCGAAAACCAATAAATCACAATAATCACCTCAAAACTTTCATAGTGTGAGAAATATACTCAAGACAACAAATCCAACGGCACAACAACACCCTTCGTGCATTTATCTCATCCTCACAAATTATGCATAGAATAGTACCAATCGAATGACAAAAATGCCTATAACAAAAATGACAAAAGTAGGAAATACGCAAGTAGCAATGATGAGCGAGAATGTACATAAGAACATCAGTAACAGATTCGGCAGAAAGCATAGAGGTATTGACAACGATTAGGAAAAGGAATGTAACTTCAACTAACTAGCATGGTGAAGGCATGAAGATAGATATGACAAATAAGGAAGAGAGCACATTGATCTTTATAAATTAACAAGTAGAGATATGAACGACTAACATGGAAGGGGATCTATACTTAAGTGCAACAAACAGATCCGATATGGATGCAATCATAACAGCAGGAAGTAGGCATGATATTGGCAAGTTAAGCAAATAGAAGGCATGGTAACACGACAACAATTGTGATAGAGGATAAAGACAGAACAGTGACGACAAATCACATAAGAACCGTGAATACGACAATAACAACTCAAGGTAAAGACATGAAGATACCTGCAAGAAAAGGATATCACAACATAATGCTTGTCTCTCGTCCTCACTCGCACGGAAACACCTTCGTTCATTGAACTCGCAATAACATGAAAGCATAATAATATAAATGTAATGGCACGACATCACCCTTCGTGCTTTTACTCACATAACATGGCACAATATCACCCTTCGTGCTTTTACTCACAAATGATATGGCGCGACATCACCCTTCGTGCTTTTACTTTCGATAATATGGCACGACATCACCCTTTGTGCTATTACTCTCGACGATATGGCACAACATCACCCTTCGTGCTTTACACTCTTCCTTACCAAACATGTGAATAACAATGACAACAAGGCAAGGTACATAAATAACATCAAGGATAATGTCTAAAGGAATAATCGTAATGAATCTCAATCACAACTTTCCAAGTCAACAATGATTCAATAAACCCGCAAGAACCTTATTATTCAAGTTTTTCACAAATCTCACGAATGATCTACAACAAAAGTATAGAATCTAGTATCTCAATAATATCGGCCGTAGCAATGTATTAATAATTACGCATAGTAGTGACCGAATTAAACACATCAATGTATTCTCAGAATTTTATCAAATTTGATCAAGTTATAATAAGCTAAGTCTTAGTTTCTAACATTTAATACTATGTTCTTAGTATCTAGGAGTCAAGTAAGGCATGAAGCAAGAAGATCACGTGAATTTAGAAGAGACAATTTATAACATAATTTACCCCCGAGCGTGGTTAACCCTGACACATACATATATGCTTGTCACCTCATATATTTATCACCCTCGCATGTAGCAAGCAATGTCAAATAGTAGGAAAAAATCCCTCAACAAAGGTTAGGCAAGACACTTCCCTCAATTCTCAATTTCGCTTATCAATTCACCTCCGCTCAGCTCATCTAACCAAAGACGACTTCAATACATCACACAATGCAATGGAAATCAATTTCAATTAATAAAGTTGTGACTTTTATTCAATTTCTAAAAAGTCGAAACCCGGGTCCAAGGGTAGGTCTTGACTACCTATAGCCTCACGAGTCTAAATATGTATTTTTATTTCCAAATCCGAGTTCTATTCAACTCTCAAAACCCAAATTTCCATTTTCAAAGTTTTGACAAAATCCCTAAATTTTTCCCTAGATTCTCATGAATTTGATGTTAAATCTATGTAAAGTCATGAAATATAGTTGAGAATTGATTATAGGTACTTACCCAATGATTTAGTATGAAAATCCTTTCACAAAATCGCCTCGAAGATAGGCTTCAAAACATATCAAAATGAAGCTAAGTCTCGAAATTCTCAGCATTTATCAGGTTGCAGATGTCGCATTTGCGACATGGGGTTCGCAAATACAACCCCGAAAATGCGAATAAAATATCGCAAATGTGAACTAGAGTATTTCTGCTAAGGTCACATTTGCGACCAAACACTTCGCAAATGCGTAAAGCGGGCCATCGCAAATGCGAGGAATTCTTCGCAAAAGCGAAGTCCTGCCTAGCAGCCAAGGTTCGCAAATGCGAGTCTACTTTGCAAATGCTATAGTACACTAGAACCAACACTCAAAATTTCAACAAAACAATCTGAAACCAATCCAAAACTCACCCGAGCCCCCGAAGCTCCAAACCAAACACCCACACAAGTCTTGAAACATAACACAAACTCGCTCGAACGATCAAAACATCAAAATAACCTTTAGAATCACAAATCGGATGCCAAAACGCATGAAGATCAAAGGAAACTTCAAGAATTTCTAGAATCGCAACCAAACATCCGAACCATATCAAATCAACTCCAAATTTTGCAGACGGGTTCTACATGACAAAACGAACCTACTCAGAATTTCAACTCATGCATAACAACCTCGAAACGACGAATCACACCTCAAGTCAAAATCTATGAATTTTGAAACTTCGACTTCTACAACTGATGTCGAAACCTATCGAAGCACGTCCAATTGACCTCAGATTTTGCACACACGCCACATTCGACATTACAGACCCACTCCACTTTCAAAAATCAGAATCCAACCCTGATATCAAAAAGTCCACTCCTGGTCAAACTTCCCAAAAAATCCAACTTCTGCCATTTCAAGACTAATTCGACTATGGACTTCCAAATTACAATCCAGACACGCTCCTAAGTCCAAAATCATCCAAAGGAGCTAACGGAACATAGACAACTCCATTCCAAGCTCCAATGCTAAAAGGTCAAACTTGATCAACTCTTCCAACTCAAAGCTAAATCTTGAAGTTCATTCTTCCAAATCGATTCACTACAAGAAAATGGGCCTTTAACGAGGGGAAATTCAGCACTAGAAGTCCAAATCCCGTCGTTATTAGTCAATTACGACCGAAAAAAATTCGGTCGTCATTGGTCGTTAAAAGCCCCATCGTTAAAAGTACACGACTAGATTCTACTCCAGTATTCAACAACCCTTTAGCGACAACAAGAAATCCGATTGTCTTATCTCCTTCTAGTGACCGATATTTCCCTTCGCTATTTGTCATTTCGGTCGTAAAAAGCTTCAACAACGGCAACTACTTTGGTCATTTTAATTGCTTTTAGAGAATAGAATTCCTTCTGTTAATTATAGTTATGCTCATATATATACAAACTTACAAAAATGTACAAAATAGTCATTGCTCTTATAAAACATCACTGTTTAATTACATAGAACTAAAGAGTCACATTACAAGAAGTATACATATCCAAATTGTATGATATTGTTATTTTTCCACTAAGAGAAAATAAAAATAGAATTGTCGCATGTACAAATGGCAACATCTGTAAGCAACCACTAGAAAAATAAAGTAGGTTCCTTTTGTACTTCAACTAGCTTTACACTATCTCAAAGATGATTCTTCATGACTTCAAATTCTTGATTTGTTCAAAGAACAAATTCATGTTAGTTTAGCAAGCAAATTACTACTAGCTACTTTTGTTTAGGACATAATTGAGTATTTAAGATTGTTAGGTTGCTAACAGTATAGGATGTAAAAATATATTTTATAGCATTATGAATTGTTAGAGCTTATTACACTAACATCATTAAATCAAATAGTAAAAGTATCACTAAATCTATAACATATAATGGGCTATATAAGGTCACAATAAAAAAGAAAGAGCAGCAACAACATGAAAACCAATACTACCTAACATCATAATATCACACCAAACAAGAGTAAATTAAACATAATATATCAAACAAACCAATCTACGATTGAAAAGGCTTATATTGACAAAATCGAGCAAATTAACAACAGACCAAAGAGCATCAAGTATGCAAATGACTCGTCCAGATATTTCCAATACACGCACTCAATATGCTGAACTCGAATGGAAGTCTGATGCAAAGCCAAAAATACTCACAAGCATGGAGAATTGACAACTAACAATATATTTGATTAGAAACAGGATGACAAAGTATGAGATAAATCTCAGGTACTTTCATGAACTCTATAGAACCAGGACCAAAGTAAAATTACTATTGTTACTGCATAAAAGCATAACCCTTTTAAAACAACGGCAACAACCAACTTGAAACTAAGTTTCAGCATTTTCTATATAAAAATCTCCAGAACCAATACAGTGAGAGTTCTAAAAGTAACATGACATATTTACTAAAACTAAAATTGCATATTCAAGCTTAATTTAGCTCCAGGTACATTGCAGATGCTATAGCTTTTCTTGGAATCGTCTTATGAACCTGGTTTATTTTTATTTAATATTATAAGTAGCTAAGTACTTTGGTATTCTCATGGAGATTTGATTTTGTGTCCCCTTCCACTGTAATCCTTTTTTATCGTGCTTATATACGAGGTAGGAATTCATTCCAAACCCTCCAACACCAAATATTGTTTCTTGTAACACTTCTATGTGGTAAATTAATTATATATCTCAAGTCAGACACCCAAAAGATATAATGATAATCTCAACATATCTTAATCTACTCCCTTGCATCCTAGCAAAAGCAGGCTCTCATCTACTCCAGAATATGACTAAAGTTATCAATAATCATGTTGGAGACCATACCAGAACAATGCTGAGGGAACATCAACACTAAATGGTTTCATGTTGGTGTCACCATTGTCCGATAAATACTAGGCCTATAAATTTTCCAATAATAATACCAGTGATCAGATACAAAATTAACCAACATAGTTATATGTTGTCCCCTGATATTAACTAAGATTCAGATCGAGAGTTTTTGCACATCTGAGATTAGAATAGACGCTCAATATTAAGGAAATTTTTTACAGACTTCGTTACCTTTAAGGAAAAGACTTTTCCAAAACCTGCGCCTCAAAAAAAGCCAAACATCTAAAGTCCAGTGAGAATAATTCATTAGACATTGAGTCATGACTATAGTTTTCGATATGCCATCATAAACTTGATATTGCCTTCTAATAGAAACTCATTCTCTTGCTCAAGTAACATCCAACAAATTAGAATAAACCAAATGGAAAAAATGTAGACATAGATAGGTGCTCTGTCACACTATAGATATATTTTATATCTGTGGATAACAAACTATTCATCCATAATGTAATGGATTTATATTTCAGGGTGGAGTAACATACTTTGAAGGACCTATTTCAACTAGAAAGAATATGTCCAGTTAGGAATAAGAGTACTTCCTTCCAAAAATGAAGCACATCAAGAGCCAATCTTCTTCATCCATGGATCATTGGAAACAAACTACAATTCCCATTAACGGAAGTTGGAGTCCAAAAAGAGGATTGGCAAATTAATATCTGCGAACACTACAAATTTTCAGCGAGACAAGGACTGATAGGTAATTAACACCAATATACATACATGAAACTTTTAGACATAAATAATGACCATCCTGATAAATTCGGATTTAGAATCACTCA
Organism: Nicotiana undulata; assembly: GCA_005239495.1. NCBI lineage: Eukaryota > Viridiplantae > Streptophyta > Magnoliopsida > Solanales > Solanaceae > Nicotiana > Nicotiana undulata. The sequence goes on from ML293038.1 coordinate 6,156, forward strand.
ATTGGTTATTCATGATTCTCTAGCAACAAATGCAATCTGTAATTTTTATGTGTTAGGAAATCCATAACTGCTGAAAAAATTAATATCATATTGCCTTTTCAAGATTTTGATAGAAGAATTTTAAAACTCAGGATCAAGAGAGCTACACAAGCAGCTCGTAGAAGACTAAACAAATGAAGTGCAGTGTCCACATACACATTAACAAACTACATATAGATGTCACCAAATAAAGCACAAACATAAATACTTCTAACATTCAAAAGGATGTTATGTATCATCTCGACCCAAAGTCATCTGCCTATCATATTCTCACTATAATAATTGGAAAGAATAGAAACTGGAGAATATTAATCCAGTTACACATACCCCACTAATCACTTCATACACCAGCTGCTTTGCAACCTCAATCTGATCATTTGACCCATCAATTTGTACGGTCCTCTCTTGTGATGTATCACCAGGAGGCAAGTGCAAGGAATAATCCGAATCTTACCATCTCCCTTTTCTTAAAAGACCATAAGTACATGGGTGAACTGTCCATCTAATATCTAAAAAGCATAATTCTACTATATTTAGGGTATTGCGGTACAATTCTTCAATACTAGTTAATACTCCTTAAAATCAGCTTTATGTCTGTAGAAATTGAAATATATTGAAGAAAACAGAAAATCTCCAAATGGGGGAACATTGAAAAAGATAACATACCAGTTATACTCCTAAAAGTTATCTGCTACCAGAATATATTGATTCGGCTGAAACATACTTTGACTATAAGGAGAACAAGAAAAATGAACAGATACAATACCAGTTAATAATCCAAAAATTCCTTTACTACTAGACAAATACAAATTCAGACAACTAAAGATACCTTTCTAAAAAGGACAACAGAACCCTAAGAATAATTCACTGAGTCCTGGCCGTTCTTTTATTGTGGCATGACGGTTTTCATTCTGCATTTTTGTCTCGATGGTCTTTCAGTTTTTTTCCTGAGCGGGGAGGTAGGGTTAGCAAACATTGAGGGAAAAAATGAGCGCTCTTTTTTTCTATTTACTTTAGCGACCGGAGTTTATTAAAGATTGAATTTTTTCCTCTCACTAATTTTAACCTAAAAATTGATTTTAACGACTGGAAAAAAGTGGGTCGCTATAAATACACTTATAATGACCATATTCATATCCCTTCGTCAGACACTGGTCGTTAAAAGCCACATTTCTTGTAGTGTTTCGGATAACTTGAAAATCAACACCGACGATTTACACAAATCATAAAACATCATACGGAGATACTAGTGTCCTCAAACTACTGAGAAAAGTGCAAATGGTCAAAACGACCATTCAGGTCGTTACGCCCTCTCTCTCTCTATTCATCTACTGCTTCCCTCCTTCCCTATAATTGTCACGACCCAAAATCACCCCCGATCGTGATGGCGCCTACCCCGCTTTCTAGGTAAGTCAATCATAAAATAATAATGAGACATGATAACAAATTACATAATAATTAAGACCGAAAGACAAATAATGATATAGTGTCAAATCATTATTGAAATCAAATTCTCCCAGCGCATGTTAAGCGTGCTTTGCTATAAAGCGCTGATCGGAAATTGGGAGAGGAAGACCAAAACGGACTACGATAAAGGTTCAATTAGCTTAGTTCATTGCATCAGGAAGTCGGAATGAAAGTTTGGGAAGAACTTTACCACAAACAGGACCCGTAAGATGCAAATAGGGGAAGATATCGATAGTGCCTAATTCTGAAGGATCTAGTTCCATGAAGATGAATTCACCACACAATCTAGGAAATTCGAGTCCTAGTGTGAGGAATTCCACGCCTAAACTTGCTAGTGTGGTGATTGGTGTGGGAATCCCAGCAACAATAGTTTGTTTCATTACCTGCTACTGTCGCATTGCCTATTGTAGCGAGAACAGTGATCATCCAAAATGAGAAGATTATGATGACAAAAGGAGTACTCAACCAAGATACTACTGGCAGTACTAGAAAAACAATCCAAGTGGAGGAGAAAAAAGGAAAGGAACAAAGTACTACCAATGCACCAATTCAGGAGACAACAAAGTCGAATTCTGGGAAGGGTGAGAAAACTTGGGCAAATCTGTTTAAAAGTAACAGGATGGCTGCAAGGGCGAATGGACTTAGTGTTCATACCTCCTATGATACAACATTGAGTGGGGAAAGTCCAATTACAACAGGAGCGGATGGAAGCTGAAAATGCAAAGTGGCAGAAGATTGTTATACTGTACATTATTGGGAATTCTCCATCAATAGGTGTCACGCCCCCTTTTCCTCATGAAATCGGGTTTCGACATTTTTGAGACAACTCCTTTCCTTTTGGGATATGGTAAGGGATTTGAAGAGTCGCCACCTAACAGATTAAGGTGCGTTAGGGCACCTAGAGCAGTTAACTCATGAAACTAGTTTGCATTACCAGAGATCGGGTAAGAGCTCGAAATTACCTTGAGGGGAAGGTGTAGGCACCCCTCGAGGTCCACAACGGTGGGTCCCGACCAAAATTAATTAAGTGAATTAGTCTTAAAAGAAAATAAAATAATTTAGATAAATACAAATTACTTTAAACAGGATTAAAGGTGTCCTAGGTTTTTTAGCCTATAGGATTATTCCGTGCAATACTTTGTAACCTCCCCAAGTTGGGGTGCTACTCATTGTATTAGCACACGGGTCATCATCTCCTTTACTACCCAATTACTATCTTTCAGTTGTTACCTAAGCATTCTAATAGCTTCTAACTCGTGCCTTATGCGTGCACTACCCGTCCCTTACCTACGGTCCTGGAGGTATTTAGGACCTTTATTTAGGGTGGTTGTAGACTGACCTATGTTGCTTAAAATGAGAAAATCTAGGCGACAAAAAAAATTCAGATAGGACTTCATGTAAAGAACAAACAAGGGGGCTCACATTGACCTCCACAAGTCGACAACAAATGCACGCAATTGAATCAACAAACTTTATTATTTTAGGATCTTATAAGCAGGATATCTAGATGAGAATAACATAATATAGAGAAACAATTTTATTAAGGCGAGCATTGAGGCTTATCAGTTTGCCTACTGATTTTATTAAGCATGAATTTGGGCACTCCCCAGGCAACAATATATCACAATTTTTAGGCCCAGAATCATTAGTAACCCTACAGATTTGCCTAAGTGATAGCCAAAATCAGTCAAATTCAGTATTTAACAACAGAACCCTATAGGCATGGTTTCTATGAGTTCATTAATTATGGACCTATAACATGGTTTCTAAGTGAATTACTGATTTTAACCCATAAAGAGAGGTTTTTATCCCTTTTAGATCCTATATGCATGCTTTCTAATTAATTTAAACCCCTATAGGCAGGATTTCTAAGTGTTGACTTGATTTAAACCTCTATAAGCAAGATTTCTAGGTTTACAAACTGATTTCACACTATAGGCATGATATCTATTAGTTTAAATCCTATAGACATGGTTTCTAGGTTTTGAAATTGATTCCCTTTGCATTCCTATAGGCATAATATCTACGTTGAAACTGATTTTTTATCTCCTATAGGCATGATATCTATTAATCATATGTGGGCAGAATTTTAAGCAAATTTCCAGGAAAGTTTATTAGTTCAAACAAATAGAATCCTATAGACATGATCACTAATGCACGTTAAGTTAAAAGTATGTGGATCCTATGAACAGGATTTGTAATGCAAAAAGTCTATAAACAGGATTTCTAATATGTAAGTTTAAAAATACAGGATTAAACAGTTAGAAAATCCTATAGGCAGGATCTCTAAACAAGTAATAGCACTCACATGATTTGATCAACATAATCAATCCTATAGGCATGATGTCTACCCAAGTTTTAACAAAGATATATATACCCCCCCCCCCCGCCCCGATTTTACTAATAAACTCCAAATCTATTTATTACAAAGATTATTACAGCCTAGAATGAATAAATTACATAACAGTATCCATTACACTATAGGGACCCTTCATAGGCCCAATATAAACCTGGGGACCAGGCCTTCAAACGTAGCAACTCTGGAGCATAATATGGATCCATCCATGGCACATAAAATTAGGTTTCTAGTGCGTCAAAGTTCCCAAGGGCCTCAGGGACTCCGGGCAATGCTCACACCTAAACCACATTTAGAAAAACAGTTCAAAAAAGATTGGAAGACCAGCCCCAATGTGTCAGAGTTTGGAGGAGTCTCAAGGACCCTAGACAGTGCTTACACTGGGGGTGGTAGGAACCTAAATAACTAAGAGTAGGAGTTTGAAAACCAGTACATAAGGGATAAAGGGGACATGTTTAGAAAATAGCTTAATTTTCAGAAGCAAACAGATTCATATTACAAGGTTGCAAACAGGACTGCATTAAGAAACAAACAAATTCATATTCAGGACATAATTCAAGCAGATTAGGATTTGTTTAGACTAGATATTCATACCAGTATTCAAAGCAATCACAAAAGCAAGAACACTTGAATTAAACAGACAGAATTAGCCACATATTGATTACGAGTTTGCAGTATCTAGCAAAGTTCAGAACAGGGAACCTAAACTGACATAGGCAAAGTTTCACATTATTGAAGATAACTTAGTTTAGCATTATCACTAAGTGGGATCATGTAGTCACATAGCAATCAGAATCATGCTGAGGATTGGAAATAGGATAACCAAATAAAGCATATAGAATATAATAGAATAACATGAGTTAAAACATACCAGTTGAGAAGAAAGCAAATAGGAATGTAATAATAGCAATTAGAATCCAGAGAATCTAGCCTTGGTTTTCAGCCGACCAAATAGTGCAGAAATCAGAAACAATGGAGAGGGCTTAAGTTTTTTGAGAGAGTTTGAAAGTTGTAAAGTTGTTCTAAAAGGGGTTGTAAAGCGTGTTCAAAATCAGAACAAGGGAAGGTTTTTTATAGCATACAATAGAGTAAAACAAATAAAGTAATGAACCAATCACACACAAATAAGGTGTAAAAATCAATTAACAATCAATTAAGGTTAGCATGAATCAATTAACACGACGAAATCGAGTAAGTACCACTTAATTTAAGGAAAATCTCACACGGAATCAATCAGTAGCTAAGAATAAGGTTAAATAAGGTAAGAACTAATTCCAAAATCAATTAGGAGTCAGAACACAAAATCAAGCAAGTAGTACGAGTAATTAATCACATAAACAAGGTAAGAACATGTAAAATCTTAATAAGGAAATACGGGTACTAAAGGAAAGTTAATTTCAAACCCTAATTTAGGTAAGTAAATCAATTAACACTTAATTGACAGAGTTAAAGGTAAACGGGAAAGAACAGTAGAATAAATAGTCAAATAATCGAAACCCTAAGAAATACAAAGACATATAGATGAAGCTTAATTAAATCAAGTAAAAATCAGTCGGAAAAGTATATAAGAAAATCAGAAATGAAAACATTTAAATGTTAAAACATTTTTTTGCAGAAATCCATTAGAAATCAAAACCCTAGCTTTTGTAAATGAAACCGGTCAATAATAATAGCAAAAACAGAAAATTTTAAGGGAGAAATACCAAATAAACACAAAATCGCTTCAGATCTAAAGAGATCTAAACGAATTCAACCAAAAAATAGCTAGGTTCATGAAAATAGACAAAAGCGAATCAAATTTGGTTTGAACCAGAGATTTGAAACCCCAAAATACGAAAATACTCGTACTCACAGGTATCGAAGTGTACATACACAGAATAATCGAGAAATGAGAGACTTTGAACAAGATTTGGTTCAAGTCTCTTGAGATTTCACATCAAGCAACATAGAAATCGTATAACTAGTAGAGAGGTGAGGCCAAATAAGGCATGAAATCGAAGGAAAACCCCATGAATCAAGAGGGGATTTGTGACGACGTGTAACGACCCGGTCAGTCGTTACGTAGAACCTGCATTTTAATTACTGTTATTGACTTGTCATAGTTTGGTTATACTCTTATTGATGTGTTAGAGTTGGTAGGCTTGAAATCAGAATGGCTGTAGTGAGAGTTTAGTCACTTAGTCTTTAAAAATAGCCTTAAAGTTGGAAAAGTCAACTAAGAGTTGACTTATCGGTAAACGACCTCGGAATGCAGATTTTATGGCCCGGATAGCTTCGTTAGGTGATTTGGGACTTAGAAGTGTGTTTGGAATATTTTTGTGATGTCCGGTGTAGAATTAGGCTTGAATTGGCGAAAGTTAGTTTTCGGCGATTTGCGGTCAGCAGTGGAAAATAGTCTATCGGGGTTGGAATGGAATTCTGACAGTTGGATCAGGTTCGTAATGTCATTTTGGATATGTTTGCAAAATTTCAGGTCAATCGGAGTTGTTTTGGATAGTTTCGGCATCGTTGGTGGATTTTAGAAATTTCAAAGTTCTTAGGCTTGAATCCGATGTGATTTTGGTGTTTTGAGGTTATATTTAGTGTTTTAAGAGTGCAACTAAGTTTGAATGATCATATGTAATGTGTTGGTATGTTTGGTTGGGGTCCCGAGGGGCTCGGGATTGATTTCGGATGGTTAACGGGAAGTTTTGGGACTTGAAATATGCAGCTTCAGGTGCTGGTTTCTGATTACTGGTGCGACCGCACCTGCGAAAGTTTGACCACAGGTGCGGGCCCGCAGGAGCGGCAAAATGTGCGCAGATGCGGAAGTAAGGTAGATGAGGAAATTCTGCAGGTGCGAGGTATTTTCCGCACATGTGATGCCGCAGATGCGGAAGTACCAGCGCAGGTGCGGAGGCTGAGATTGGGTGCTCCGCAGGTGCGCGCCTGGGACCGCAGGTGCTGGTCTGCAGGTGCGCTTAAGTGGCCGCAGGTGCGGAACCACTATTCAGAAAGTATAAAAGCATGCCTTCGCGATTTTTAACCCTCTTTTCACCATTGTTGTACGGGTTCCGAGGTTTTTGAGGGATTTTGAAGAGGGAAACGTTGGTGCATCATTGAGGTAAGATTTTTGGACTTAATAACTCGATTATAGGTGATTTAAGACCTTAATATCAGTGTAAATTCATGAAAATCATTAGAAAAAGGGGGAGTTAGGGCTTGAGATTATGAGACCTTTAGGGGTCGATTTGAGGGGCCAAACGAACTCCGATTTTAGCGTTCTTTATATGTACGGACTCGTGAGATGATGAAGAATATTTTGGTATAAAAATTTCCGAGTTTCGAGACGCGGGACCGGGGGTCGGGTTTTAGCAAATTTCGGATTTTGAGCTAAAACTGATATTTTTCAATTGAAATTCATTCCTTAAGCATAATTTGATGATAAAAATCTGAACTTGGTAGATTTGGAGCGCTCGGAGGTTGATACGAGAGGCAAACGTATTGCGGAATAGTTTGAGGGCTAGTTTGAGGTAAGTTATGTCTTTAAATCCTGTCCTGAGGGTATGAAACCCCGGACTCTGCACCCTTTCACGGGTTTTGGAATGCAAAGGTTGGAACTTTGGAAATATATTCCCTATTTAGGCAACTATTGAGTTGCGAAATCGATTTTAAAGCCTATGCTTAATAGTGTTGATATATATTTGATATGTTTTGGGATGTAAGCCATGTTTGAGGCCTAGTGCCGATTTGTTTACCCCTTGAGGGCTGATTTTACTATTTTCCTCACTGATATGTTATGATTTTCACTCAGTCGTTTCTTGATAAATTGTTTTGACACTCAGAGTATTTTGATACTATTTATTGAAAATGAAACACTATTTTTGGGTCGAGAACCCGATATTTTTATGGCCTGAAGGGCATGTTGAGAGTGTCTGACTGAGTGAGGCTGCGGGCCAATATTGTGAGGATGATATGATATGAGTGAGGTTGCGGGCCTATATTGTGTGTGATTTATGCCATGCTGTGGCTTATTATAGCGCTTGGGCTGTAGGAGCCCCCCCGGAGTCTGTACACACCCCCAGTGAGATTAGGTACCTAATGAGTGATGTTGCCCGCGGGGCTGATACTGAGTGATTGTGGGGTTGCCTGATGGGCTAATATTGAGTGACTGTGAGGTTGCCTGATGGGCTAATATTGAGTGACTGTGAGGTTGCCTGATGGGCTGATATTGAGTTTGTTATGAGAAATGATTTTTAGCCCGAGGGGCATATTTATGATAAATTTTACTGAGTTTTTGACTATGATTCACTTCGTTTTTCAAACTGATTTTTACTGAGATATATTGAAATTATACTTGTTTCAAAGGATTTCTGGAAATTTGGTTTTTGAACTTATGTATTTGATAAATATTTATGGTGACTTGGTGATTTACTGTTTTTGTGAATTGGTGTATCTGTGCTGTGTGTTTCGTAATTCTCAGACTGTGATTTATTTTTATTACTACTGAGTTGCGTACTCATCATTACTCCCTGAACCTCTGTGTGCAGATCCAGGTATTGATTCGGAGCAGTAGTCGTCCGAGTTCATTATCAGCAGCTTTACGGGATTTCGAGGTAGCTGTCCAATGTCCACAACTTCTCCATTTCCCTTCCTTATTTAGTTTTAGCATTTCATTCCTATACTTTATTTAAGACATCAGTAGAGTTAGTTTTATTACGTAGATGCTCGTGACCATGTTGACTCCAGTCTTGGGAGGTTTTGTTTAGAGTTGTTTAGACTATTATTGGGGCGCTAAGACTTAATGAAATTATTTACACTCTGTTTGCTGTTTATTATTGAATTGTGAATTATTATAATAGAACAAATGAGTAATCAGGTGATGGTTGGTTAGCCTAGTTCCACGATAGGCGCCATCACGACCTGTTAGGATTTGGGGTCGTGACACGACGGGGCTAGGGTTTGAGGAGGGGTGAGAGAGAAGAGAGGAGAGAAATGATCCAAAGGCGACGAGTTGGGGGGGAATGAGGGTAGGGTTTTAGGTTTTGGTATATTAAAAAAGGAAGGTTGATTTAGGGCCGTTGGTCTTCTGAGATCAACGACCAGGATTAAATATAGGTTGGGTGGGTTATAGGATGGGTATGGGTAGTTGGGTCAGGGTTATGGGTTAGGATATTTGGGTTGGATATGGATTGGGCTATTGGGTAGGTCCGAAAATTTTAATAAAAAGGGCTATGTTTTAAATACCCACTTAAATTAATAAAATAATTTATAAAAAATAATTAATAAATTATAAAAAATGCTATTTGTATATGAAAAATGATTTAAAATAATTACTTAATATTATAAAAATATAAAAGTCATTTTTCGTGTAAATAAAGTAATTATGCATACATGGGCTATTATTGCAAGGTTTTTGCAATTATAACCTAAAGATGTAAATAGAATTATGCATAAAATAATTCAAGCTTAATATAAATATAAATAATAAAAATTAAGTAATAAATCATTATAAAATCATTTGTGATGCAATCAATAATTATTTAGATAATGAAATGATGGGATAATTAGTTAAAAATCCTTTAAAATTGCAGAAAATTATGAAAAATACTAGTTGATGCTTATGGAGTGGTTTATAGCCTCACAATGGAATTTTGCTGCTAAGACAAAAATTTATTACCATAATGAGGGATATTTTGATATACTGTTCAGTAACATGGAATATAAAAATGAGGTGTTGTACTCAGGGCCACACACTATGGGAACAACGTCAATAATACTGAAGTCATGTTCAGTGATAAGTGAGGATTTTGATTACTTATATGAACCATTTAACTTTCGTTTTAGTCCAAAAGCGTTTATTTGTGTTCTCGAAAACTGATGAAATGTGCTTAATTGAAGGAATATTGGAAGATAAACTCCCGAGATGAAATCCAACTTAAGAAGGAGTAATCGGAACTCAAGGACAAAAAAAGGCACAAAAGCTCAAAAGCCACAGAATATCATCTGCGGTCGTAGGTTATGAAGGAAAATCCATCAGAGACTAGTGATGTCACGCCCCGAACCATGGCCTGGGCGTAACACAACACTCAGTGCCTGACTGCATGTGACCGAGCAAGCCAACTGTATGGCTGGATAGACATGTGGTATAACTGAAAGCTAGATATAAATATACAACATGATGATCTACTAAAAAGTCTGATTGAAATATCATTGACGCGAAAATTACTAAAAAGTCTGCAAGTGTAAGTGAGTAGATGACAAGGCTAACATATAAAAGTCTACTAACATCTGGCTAACTGAAATATAGTCTACGAAGCCTCTAAGAATACTGAAAAGCTAACTGTTTACTGGGACGAGGTCCCTGACATACCTTACTAACTGAAATACTATAAAGACTGAAAATAAAAGCATATTGCCCCGAAAGACTAGGCTCACCAATTGCTGATACGAGACGTCCTAGCAAGAAGAATCGTCAACTTGTAAATCGTTACCTGCATCGCGAGATCCATGCCCCGGGTAGAAAGGGATGTCAGTACATTTGAATTGTACTAGTATGTAAAAAAGCTGAAGGAAAGAACTGTAAATACTGAAACTGAAACTGAACTAATAACTGATAACTGAGAATTAATAATTAATAAACTGATAACTGAATAAGGAAGTAAGGATATGAATACTCCCTCTTCTGAATGATGTACCACCTGTTTATCTGAATATTAAAATGCGGCCTCAGCCCCAATATATATGGGTGCACAATATGCGGCCTCGGGCCCAAGTATATGTATACATAACTGCGGCCTCATGCCCAAAGATGCATAAAGCATAAACTGCGGCCTCAGGCCCAAATACAGGTGTTCAACATTCAGGATTTTAAAATAAGGAACTTAGAATTATATTGTAATATATGATACTGGAATACTGAACCCCACTGGGTAACATGATACTGAAATGCTGAATAGGACGAGACTGGAATATGTATTCATAATAAAATGATCTATTATAACTGGGATTCATGGGATATTGAATGAAGTATGAAACCATGTATTTTAGAGAATAGAATCTCTACAACTATTCTTGGAACTGAGGCATAATTACATTCTGAGGAAATTTTTAATAGTCATAAGGATGAGACGATGGGAGAATCATAAACATTTCCAAATGTAAAGAGAGTTAGCCTCACGTACCTTAGCTCTGGCCCATTTTAAGAGTATCACGATGTTCGTCGCCTCTTTCAACGATAATCTACGTCAATATATATATATATATATATATATATATATATATATATATATATATATATATATATATATATATATATATATATNAGGATGTTGAACGATTAGGAAACTAAGCCATATAGAGAATAGAAGTTCTACAACTATTCATGAGACTAAGGCATAATTACGTCCTGAGGAAACTCGTAACAGTCAGAAAGAATGGGACGTAGGGAGAATCATAAACATTCTCAAACGTAAAGAGAGTTAGCCTCACATACCTTAGCTCTGGCCTTTTTTAAGAGTATCACGATGTTTGTCGCCTCTTTCAATGATAATATATATATATATATATATATATATATATATATATATATATATCAAGAGGAACCAACATTAACACTAATTCTCCTGATTTAGTAACTTAGGAATTTTATCAAACACCTTATGGGTGTAAAGCCTCATAGCCCTTAGTAGTTAGTCTTTTCTTCACCAAGTTATCATTCTATTACTTCTTGGTGATTCTACAATCCCTAATAGATGTAACTAACACCATTTCTCATCACCCAAATATTTACAACAATCATAATACAACAATCCAAAACCCTCACATCGTTCTACGGTTATCTTTATCAAATTAGGGAGTAGAAGAATTACCTTTTCGAAGTTCACTCCTATTGAATTAGAGCTCTAGGGATTCCTTTCTCAATAATGGTGTCTCGATCGAATATCTAATGAGCGTAAGGATTTACTCATGTTAATAAGGTGTTGGGGAATTGAAATTAACTTAGAATCATTGTAGAACTTACCTTGGATGATGCATAGACCATAGGGAAGTTAGGTTCTTGAGAGATTCCCTTTCTAGAGTAGGTTTTCGAGTTTGGGGTGTGAGGGAACGAGGTAAGGGTTTTAAATAAGTGAACACGTCCCAAAATAAAGGAGGAAAATAAAAAATAGCTCGGGTAAACCTCACCGGCGCGAGGCATCATCAGGCACTCCACAATAATTGTGTAAGGCGCCATCAAAAGCGCAAAAATTATAGTGCCATACACTGTCTGGGGCGCTGAGGATGATGCCCTGGACAATGCCTTGCACTGTCTATGGCACTGAGTTTGCATGGTCTTGAACTGACTATGGCCGTGAGTTTTCATGGTCGTTCACTAACTTAGGCTATAAGATGTGTCTCCCATAAATTTAGTCGACTCTATCACATTTTATGCACCTCATGATCAATCTTGATTCCAAAACAAAGGTTCCCACCCATACTCATTCCGATATGAATTCACATTAATACTCAGTTAATGCATCCAAAACTAATTCAGATTTACGGAGTGTTACATTATCTCCCCCTTGGGAACATTCGTCGATTGTCCTGGTTGTAACTATGACTAACATTGGACCTTAAACGGGTCTGATGGAGACATGCACATACTGAACTGAATGACTACTGAATTGATTGAATACTGAGTGACTAAATACTGAAAGACATGGATATTATAATATAAGGTATGAATGGAAAGGGTTAATTACCTTCTACATTGTTTTTTGTTTGTTTTTCAAAGAGATGGGGATATCGGGACTTCATGTCCTCTTCGGTTTCCCACGTAGTCTCTTCAACCTTTTGATTCCTCCAAAGCACTTTCAATGAAGCAATTTTCTTGGTTCTGAGCTTGCAGATTTGGCGATCAAGAATAGCCACTGGAATTTCTTCGTAAGTCAGGCTATCTTTAACCCCTATAATCTCTATAGGAAACACTGGGTGTACAACAACTAATTCTTGTGGCATTCTAACTCATAAGCCACCTGCCCGATCCTTCGTAGGATTCTATATGGACCAAGATAGCGGGGACTAAGCTTCCCCTTCTTCCCAAATCTCATAACGCCTTTCATGGGCGAAACTTTGAGAAACACCCAATCATCAACTTAGAACTCTAAGTCTCTACATATTACGTCTAATTTTGACTTTTGGCGACTATGAGCTGTCTTCAAATGCTCTTGAATCAACTTGACTTTCTCCATAGACTGATAGACCAAATTGGGTCCTAACAACTTCTCTTCACCGACTTCAAACCAACCAATTTATGATCTACACCTTCGCCCATATAAAGCTTCATATGGTTCCATCTTGATACTAGAGTTGTAGCTTTTATTATAAGCAAACTCAATGAGGGGTAGATGTTCACCCCAATCACCTTTAAAATTGATAACACATGCCCTCAACATATCCTTTAGAGTTTGAATGGTGTGCTCTTTCTGGCCATCTGTCTAAGGATGAAAACTTGTGCTGAGGTTCACCCTTGTGCCCAATCATTTCTAAAAGGATTTCCAAAAGTTCATTGTGAACTGAGTACCAAGATCTGATATGATGGACAAAACAGTCCTATGCAATCAGAAAAATTCGTGGATATACAACTTGGCATAATCCTCTGCTGAATATGTAGTCTTCACTGGCAAGAAGTGAGCTGACTTGGTAAGTCAGTCTACAATCACCCAAATCGAATCATGCTTCCGAAACGAGAGAGGCAATCCTGTTATGAAGTCCATGTTTATCATCTCCCATTTCCAAACAGGAATTTCTATACTCTGAGCCAAACTACCATGCTTCTGGTGTTCGGATTTCACATGTTGACAATTTGGACACTTAGCCACAAAATATGCTATGTTCTATTTCATGTCTTCCACCAATATATTTCCTTAAGATCATGATACATCTTTTGTGGAACCTAGGTGAATAGAATACCTTGAATTGTGGGCTTCTGACATAATCCTCTCTCTGAGACCATCTATGTCTGGAACGCATAGTCTGCCTATGTATCTTAAGGCACCATCATCTCCCCTTGTTCAAAAGTTGTAGTGTTGTGTTTGGGAATTCCCTCCTTCAGCTGTAATAAGTGGGGATCATTGAACTGGTTTTCTTTCACTTCGGCTACTAAGGAGGATTCAACCCTATTATGAAGGACTACGCAACCATCTTCGGAGTCCAAAGTCGAACTCCTAGACTTGCTAATTGGCGGACTTCCTTCGTCATAGTTCTCTTTTCTTCTTTAACATGAGCTAAGCTTCCCATAGAACACCGGATGAGAGCATCAGCTACAACATTTGCTTTCCCGGTATGATAGATGATACCAACATCATAATCCTTGAGCAATTCGAGCCACCTTCTCTGACGAAGATTTAATTCTCTTTGCTTGAAGATGCACTGCTGACTCTTGTGATCTATGAAAATATCAACATGCACTCCATACAAATAATAGCACAAATACCACCGCATCTAACTCAAGATCATGGGTCGGGTAATTCTTCTCGTGAGCATTGAGTTGTCTCGATGTGTAGGCTATGACTTTACCATGCTGCATTAACACACAGCCAAGACCAACCCCAAAATCATCACAATAAACTGGCGCTGAAGTCAACCTTTTCTTTAACTCCTCAAAACTTCTCTCGCAAGCATCTGACTAGTGAAACTTGACTTTCTTCTGAGTAAATCTAGTCAAATGGGACGAGATATAGGAAAATCCCTCTACAAAACACCTGTAAAAGCCTGCTAGACAGGGGTAATTTTTTATATCAGATATTGAGGTGGGTCTAGGAAAATTCTTCACTGGATATATTTTCCGAATGTCCAACTTCACGCCTTCGCCTCAGATGACATGGCCCAAAAATGCTGCTGATTTCAACCAAAATTCATACTTAGAAAATTTTTCGTATAGCTTGTGATCCTGCAGTGTATGCAACACAATTATGAGATGTTCTGCATGGTCCATCTCGCTATGGGAACAAATCAAGATGTCATCAATAAACACAATAATGAAAAAATCAAGATAAGGCTTGAATACCCTATTCATAAGGTCCATGAAAGCGGATGGTGCATTTGTTATACCAAACGACATTACCAAAAATTTGAAATGCCCATATGGAGTCCTGAAAGCTGTTTTTGGAATATCCACTTCCTTAACCTTCAACTAGAGGTACCCCGACCTGAGGTCAATCTTGGAATAACACTGGGCACCTGAAGTTGATCGAATAAATCATCTATCCAATGAAAAGGTTATTTGTTCTTGATGGTGACTTTATTCAACTGGCGATAGTCAATGCACATGCGCAAATACCCATCATTCTTCCGGACAAACAAGACCGGAGTGCCCCAAGGAGAGACACTTGGACTTATAAATCCCTTATCTATAAGGTCTTTCAATTGGACTTTTAGTTTTTTCAACTCTGATGGATCCATCCTATAAGGTGGAATAGATATCAGCTTAGTGCCAGAAAGTAGGTAAATTCTAAAGTCAATCTCTCTATCGGGAGGTACTCCGGGAAGGTCTTCAAATAACACTTGTGGAAACTCATTTACAATTGTTACTGATTTGAGAGTGGGAATCTGAGCATCTACATCCTTAACTCAAACCAGGTGATAGATATACCCTTTAGAAATCATCTTCCTGGCTTTAAGGTAGGAAATCAACCTACCCATAAGTGCTATTGCATCACCCTTCCATTTTAAAATTGGTTCATCGAGAAATTCAAAACTTACTATTTTGGTTCTACAACCCACTGTGGTGTAACATGACTCTAACCAATCCATGCCCATGATTACGCTGAAGTCTACCATCTCCAGTTCTACTAAGTCTGCTACAGTAACGCGATAATACACTTTGACTGGACACCCCCTATAGATACGTCTTGCTATAACTGATTCTCCAACTGGAGTGGACACTTCAAAGGGTTCACACAACTTTTCTAGTTCTATCCCAAATTTCTTAGCAATATATAAGGTTACATAAGATAGGGTGGATACCTAATCCATAAGAGCGTAAACATCAAAAGTGAAGACTATTAGCATACACGTGACAACATCTCCACGAGCCTCTGTATCCTGACGTCTTGCCAGCACATACAAGCGATTTTGACCACTGCCTGCATTACCAGACTTTACTGCACCACGCCCTTGTTGGTCCTAAGAGAGTTCTGAGGGGCTGTCGAGTTAGTGGACTGAGCTACATTGCCTCCATTATTCTGCCCTGCTGATGGACAATCCCTCAAGAAGTGGCCCTGCTGACCGCACCCAAAGAAACCATTTTGACCAGAACGACACAACCCTGGGTGCCTGTTATCACACGGTTGCAAATGGAGTATCCAGGGACTCTGTAGTGCACTAACCTGTGACTGTGAGTCTGCTGCTCTGAAATTCTTATTTTTCTTGTTAAACTTGGACCTCTAAACTGGTGCACTAGCTGAAGACACAATAGATCATGATTTTGGTTTCCTAAAGAACTGACGATTACCACCTCCGGAGATCTCCCATGGCTGAAATTTCCTGTAGACTTAGCTCTCTTGTTGAATTCCCTATCCATCTCTCTCTCCATAGCCGCGCTTATTCCTTCAACCGGTCTTCGTTCCCTTAAACAAAGGCTACCATTTTAGTAATGGTAATGTCATTGTTTCGAGCAACTATATTAGCATCAGCAAACAAGTCATCTGAAAGCCCTAACACAAGTCGTCTAACTTTGGCCCTCATATCAAGTACCATTTCCGGAGCATACTTGGCTAGAGAGACGAACATGAGGTAGTTCTCATTCACACTCATATCATTCTGTTTGAGTCTCTCAAACTTTAAATCCTTAGTTTCCAAGACCTCAATGGGTAGAAAATGCTCAAGAAACGCATCTGCAAACTCCTTCCAAGTAGCAGGAGCTACATCCTCCCCTTGGGACTCTTCCCATGTTTCATACCAAGTGTTAGAAACATCCTTCAGCTGGTATGAAACAAGCTCTGTTGCCTCAGTGTTAGTAGCATGCATCACTCAGAATATTTTCTGAACATCATCAATGAAGTTTTGCGGATCTTCATCCTTTTTGGACCATGTGAAGACTGGAGGTTTCATGTTGAGGAATTCCCTGGACCTGGAACTACCCGTCTCATCAATAACACTAGTCCCCTGGCGTTGATCCCGAGTAGAAACAATTTGGGTGAGCAATTGGATAGCTCCCTTGACATCCATCCATGTCTGAAGCATTGGGCACTGATCCAGTTGCAACTCCCTCGGCCGGAGTGACCTCCTCTTGAGCAGCATTATACGTAGCACCCTGGCTAGTAGCTGGGGCCCTCGTGGTGTACTTTCTTTTTAAAGGAATTTTTTGAAATACGTAATTCATGCGAGTTAGAAGGATTCCGGAAAGCATAACTCTAACTCACGATCTAGATATGAAAGTAACAGAACAATACTAAATGTCTTGGTGGTAAACTGTTTACATGTGAGGTGCGCACACACACTTAAAAGTGACCCCACTAGACACGACTTCATAAACTCCCAGGACTCTTAAACCTAGGCTCTGATACTAAGCTTTGTCATGCCCGAAACATGGCTTGGGCGTAACACGACACTCGGTGCATGACTGTATGTGACCGAGCGAACCAACTGTATAGCTGGACCAACATGTAGTATAACTGCAAGCTAGATATAAATATAAAACATAATGATCTACTAAAAAGTCTGACTGAAATATCATAGATGTGGAAAATACTGAAAAGTCTACAAGTGTAAGTGAGTAGTCGCAAGGCTAACACATAAAAGTCTACTAACATCTGGCTGACTGAACTATAGTCTACGAAGCCTCTAAGAATACTAAAAAGCTAAGTGTTTACCGGGACAAGGTCCCCGACATACCTTACTACTTGAAATACTATAAATATTGAAGACTGAAAAAATAAAAGGGTATTGCTCCGAAAGACTGGGGCTCACCAGTTGCTGATACGAGACGTCCTAGCAAGCAAAATTGTCAACCTGTAAATCGTTACCTGCATCACGAGATGCAAGTTCCGGGAAAAAAGGACGTCAGTACATTTGAATTGTATTTGTATGTAAAACAACTGAAGAAAAGAACTATAAATGCTGAAACTGAAACTGAACGAATAACTGATAAGTGAGAATATATAACTGATAAACTGATAACTGAACAAGGAAGTAAGGATATGAATACTCCCTCTTCTGAATGATGAACCACATGTTTATCTAAATATTAAATTGCTGCCTCAGTCCATATATATATATGTGCACAATTTGCGGACTCGGGCCCAAGTATACGTTTACATAACTGCTGCCTCAGGACCAAATAGAGGCATTCAACATTCAGGATTTTAAAATAAGGAACTTAGAATCGTACTGCAATATATGATACTGGAATACTGAACCCCATTGGGTTACATGATACTGAAATGTTGAACATGACTCGGTCGGAATATGTATTCATAATAAAATGATCTGTCATAGCTGGGACTCATGGGATATTGAATGAAATATGAAACCTTGTCTTCTAGAGAATAGAAGTTCTACAACTACTCCTGGAACTGAGGCATAATTATTTTCTGAGTAAATTTGTAATTTTCATAAGGATAAAACGTAGGGAAAATCATAAACATTCCCAAATGTAAAGAGAGTTAGCCTTACATACCTTAGCTCTTGCCCGTTTTAAGAGCATCACAATGTTCGTTGCCTCTTTCAGTGATAATCTACATCAACATTTGCCTAATTCTCCTGTTTTAGTAACTTAGGAATTTTAACACACACCTTATGGGTGTAAAGCCTCATAGCCCTTGGTAATTGGCCTTTTCTTCACCAAGTTATCATTCTATTACTTCTAGGTGATTCTACAATCCCAAATAGATGTAACTTACACCATTTCTCATCACCCAAATGTTTACAACAATCATAATTCAACAATCCAAAACCCTAGCATAGTTCTTATGGTTATCTTTATCAAACCCATTTACTATTCTCCCAAAAACTCATCAATTTATAGTTATAAATTATTAGGGAGTAGAAGCACTACCTTTTCGAAGTTCACTCCTCTTGAATTCGAGTTCTAGGGTTTTCTTTCTCAATAATGGTGTCTCGATCAAACATCTAATGAGTGGAAGGATTTACCCATGTTAATAAGGTGTTGGAGAATTGAAATTAACATAGAATCATCGTTAGAACTTACCTTGGATGATGGAGGGACCTTGGGGAAGTTAGGTTCTTGAGAGATTCCTTTTCAAGAGTAGGTTTTCGAGTTTGGGGTGTGAGGGAATGAGGTAAGGGTTTTTAATAAGTGAACACGTCCCAAAGTTGAAGAGGAAAATCAAAATGGCTCGGGTAAACCTCGCTGGCACGAGGCATCGTCAGGGGTGCCACAATAACTGTGCAATGCGCCATTAGAGGCGCGCCAAAATTACAGTCCCTTGCACTGTCTGGGTCACTAAGGATGATTCCCTAGACAATGCTTTGCATCGTTTGTGGCACTGAGTTTTCATGGCCTTGCACTGACTATGGACGTGTGTTTTTATGGCCTTGCACTAATAAGGCTATAAGACGTACCTCCTATAAACTTAGTCGATTCTATCGCATTTTATGCACCTCACGATTGATCTTGATTCCAAAACAACGGTTTCCACTCATACTCATCCCGATATGACTTCACATTAATACTCAGTTAATGCATCCACAACTAATTAAGATTTACAGAGTGTTACAGGTGCAAAGTGCGGTCCGCACATGAATTGTGCGGCCACATAAGCTGGGACAATAGCAATGTTCAGAGACTCTGCATTTCAAGTCCATCAAAAGTGCGGACCTCACAATTATTGTGCGTCCGTAGAAGAAGAGCTATGTGGCTGCAATTGCAATTATGCGGACCACAGAAGAGCACGATGTAGCCGCAATTATAAATTTGCGGGCCACAGAAAGAGTGCAGTGCGGTCGTAGTTCAGAATTATGCGACCGCAGACTTCCAATCCTGTCAAGCTGAAGAAAAGTGCGGACCGCATATGGAATTGTGCAGCCGCAGAACCACTGAAAGGGCATTTTTATTTGAAATTTCCAGTGTTGTATAAATAGAAGAGTTTCACTTTTCAGGTCAACTTTTGACATCAACTGCTACAGTAGACGTTCCCTTTTACTCCTTTTAGTAGTTTTAACTATTTTGAGCTATTTGAACATAGATTTTATCATTATAATTTGCAATATGGGTTTAATTATTATTTCTTCTTCTATTTCTTCCATTTCAAGCATGAGTAGCTAGATTTTCACTAGGGCTGTGACCCAACCCTAGTGTGTAAACTTAATGGGTGTTTAATTTATTGCTTGTTCATGAATGTGTATTTAGAATTTAGCCTTGCTCTTGCTTTATTTTATGGACTTAATAGTTGAAAAAATTAGTTCATGCCTATTTGACTTGATCTCTACTTGAGAAAGAGAGACTTAATCTAGGAAAACTTGGCTAACAAGAAATTGGGTCAATCGAGAGTTTGATAAGCCCAATTAAAGGGTTGAATCTAGAGATAGTAAAACCTGACTTGAGATTTTTATCGACCGTTTTGTTCAATACCCATTTGGACATGATAAAGCCAAATTGGGAAAAATCACTCTCTGCCCGAGAGGTATTGAGTGGGTAATTGAGTGTTGATAGTTATAATACACTCCGACCAATAAAACAAGCTTTAAAGTTTCTAACCCATTAGGCAAACATCTAGGTGAAGGTCATAACCTTAGGACTTTTACAACATTTGAAAAGCAACAAAAATAATCTTCTAGTTTTATTTCTTAAATTGCAATTGTAGTTTAAATTATACTTTAAAACAACCCAATTCTGTGGAAGTGCAAATTCATATATACAAACTCACGCTATGATATATACTACTAACTCCCACACATATAGCTCCCTACGGAATTCGACCCCGACTCTTTTTGGATATTATTATTGCATTGACGGTGTTAGCTATATATTTTGGTGTATTTTTGAAATATCTTATTTTCCTTCCTTGTTACTAACTTGAGAGTATTGTAGGTGCAATCATGGAAAACAACGAGTTCGGAAACATAGATGTGGGGGATGTGCACATTGAGGATGATCAAATGGATGAGGTCCCTCTTTAAACCTCAAGCCAATAGACGAGGCCAACCGCCTCAAGAAAATGTACCCGCTCCACCCACACCTCCACCACGAGCGGCTCCACACCGGGTGTTGCCGAATGAAGGGTATGCAAGTGCTATAGTGCCTTCCCATATTAGGGTGGGCAGCTTTCAAATAACCAACGTGATGCTCACTTTTCTCGAGAATGAGGGTTCTTCACCGGTGCACCGGGTCAAAATGCATAGAAACACTTGAAGGGGTTCATAGATACGTGTTGGGGGAGCAAACAAACAAATGTCTCCAAGCATTCTTTGAGGCTAAGGATTTTCCCCTTCTCTCTACGAGGGAAATATTTAGATTGGTTGGAACGTTTGCCAAATCATTCTATTCGTACTTGGGATGAGCTAGCGGAAAAATTTATTTCGAAGTACTTCTCTCCCTAACACATGGATATTCTTCGGGATGAAATTTCTAGCATTCAAGCAAGAGCTCAATGAACCACTACACAAGATATGGGAAATGTATAGAACAATGGTGAAAGAGTTCCCCAACAATGATATGACAGAGACCATGATTCAACAAACTTTCTATCGGGGGATCAATACCACCAACCAATGTGTAGTGAATCAACTTGTCGGTGGGAACTTCATGACTACGCCTTATGTCGAGGTGTGTGATATTTTGGATGAGATGGCTGATACTTCATCGACATGGCATTATAGAGCTAATGTTCCACAACGTGATCCCAATGTGATTCTTCTTCACAAAGCGTTGCATGACCATGGACAAGACATAGCCGAGTTGACAACTACCATGAACCAATTGGCAAAGGCTCAACTACAACAAGTGCAAAACCCGAGTCAAGTCAATGCAATGGAGGGAGTCAATATGATGGTGAACAAGAGAATAACAAGAAGTCCACAAGTGTAACAAAGAGTGGACAATTTTGTGCAAGATGATAGTGGATTTGATCAAGATGATTCCTATAATGATCAAGAAAAAGAGGTCCAATATGTTAATAACTTTCAAGGGCAAAGAATCAACTTCCAAGGCCCTAGTCAACAACTATGGATACCTTCAAACAATCAAGGCAATTGGAATTCTCATAATCAAGGTAATTGGAGTGGTGGAAACAATCAAGGCAATCGGAAAACAACAATCAAGGATATTGGAGTTGAAGCAATATCAAGGGAATTGGCATAAGAATAATAACCAAGGAAATCGGGGGAACAACAATCAAGGTGGGTGGAATAGCAATAAAGGAAATAGGGGTTCGAGTTTTCAAAGGCCCCCGATGTATCAAGAACCGATCAACCCACCTCCTTATCCTTCTCATGGTTCTAGTTCTTCCAAAAATGAAATGGTCCGTATTGAGAACATGTTCAAGCAAATGATGGAGAAGAATGCTGATTCTGATGCCCAACTTGCTTCACAGAACACATCGATCCGAAACTTAGAAGTGCAAATGGGTCAAATCTCTCAAGCTTTAAATTCTTGTCCCGAGGGGGCACTACCAAGTGGCACGGTGGTGAATCTGAAGGGTGGGAACAATACGGGGCATGCCATGTCCATTACTACCAGAAGTGGAAGAGGTGGGAATGCACCCACCTCAAGTTAAAGGCAACTTGTGGATGATGATCAAGTGGTAGAAGAAGAAGAGATCCTGAACAATGTGGTACGAGCAAATGATGAAGTGAAAATTGATATTTATGACACGGTGGAAGAGACTCAAGAAGACGTGAACCCGTCTAGGGATCATGTTATTGACATACGGGAATCGGTAGTTCAAAAAGCTAAGGCATCATTGCCTAAGCCACCTCCTCCATATCCTCAAAGGCTTGCAAAGAAAAATGGAGAGAATTAATTCAAAGAGCTCATTGATATAATGAAGAGTCTCGCGATAAATGTGCCATTATTTGACGCTTTGGAGAAAATGATCGGTTATGCAAAGTTTATGAAGGATTTGATGACAAAGAAGCGGTCGATGAATTTTGAAACTATCAAAGTCACTCATCGAGTGAGTGCAATTGTGCATTCGATGGCTCCTAAATTGGAAGATTCTGGTGCTTTCACAATCCCTTGTACCACTGTTGAGTTAGCCAAAGCTCTTTGTGATCTTGGGGCGAGTATCAATTTGATGCCCTATTCGGTATTCAAGACCTTGGGAATTGGGCAACCAAGACCCACATCTGAGACACAAATGGCCGATCGTACCATGAAGAGATCGTTGGGGGTGACTGAAGAAGTATTGGTTCGTGTTGACAAGTTCATTATCCCCACGAATTTTGTTATTCTTGATTGTTAAGTGGACTATAAGGTGCCGATTATTCTTGGAAAACCTTTCCTTTCTAAGGGGGAGGATCTTGTTGATGTGGAAGCCGGAGAACTCACTTTCCGGATGGGTGATGAAAAGGTGGTGTTCCATGTGTGCAAATCTATGAGGCAACTGAATAGCAATGAAGTGTGTTCATTCATGGACTTGGTGACCGATGTGATTATTGATGATACAAGTGCCACAATTAATGTTGGTGGTATGTTGGAGGACATCTTTCTCATTTTTGTTGATGACTAAATGGATGGATTCATGGAATGTGTTGATTCTTTGCAATGAATGGGGTCGTACAATTTTGCACCTCGGAAAATTTCCTGGATCTTGAGAATAGGAAAACTCCTCCTAAAAAGCCTACAATTGAAGAGCCTCTTATCTTGGAGTTGAATCCATTGCCTCCACATATCGGGTATGAATTCCTTGATCCTTGTTCTACTTATCGGTTATTCTTTCCTCTTATTTGACTAACGTGTAGGTTGACTCTACATTGGCGGTGCTCCACAAGAGGAAGAAAGTTATTGGGTGGACTTTGGCAAATATTCGGGGAATAAGCCTCGCATTTTATATGCACAAATTAACTTGGAGGAAGATGCCGAACCCTCCATTGAACATAAAAGGAGATTAAATGAAGTCATGCAAGAGGTGGTAAAAAAAGAGATCATCAAGTGGTTAGATGGAGGGGTTGTCTACCCCATTTCTGACAGTGCGTGGACTTCTCCAGTGCAATATGTTCCAAAGAAGGGGGCATAACTGTGGTCACCGATGCTAAGAACTAGTTGATTCCCACAAGAATAGTGACCGGGTGGAGAGTGTGTATGGACTATCGGAAGCAAAACAAAGTCACAAGGAAAGATCATTTTCCACCCCCTTCCTTAACCAAATGCTTGATAGGTTGGCCGGTTGTGATTTCTATTGCTTTTTAGATGGATATTCGGGCTACAATCAAATCCTTATTGCCCTGGAAGATCAAGAGAAAACAAATTTAACTTGTCCCTATGACACTTTCGCTTTCAAGTAGAGGTCATTTGGCTTATGCAATGCACCGACAACTTTTCAGTGGTGTATGATATCAATCTTCACAGATATGGTAGAGTACTACCTTGAATTTTTTATGGAGGACTTCTTAGTAGTCGGGGATTCCTTTGACGATTTCTTGGCTAATTTGGATAAATTATTGGCAAGGTGTGAAGAAACGAACTTGGTGATAAATTGGAAGAAATGCCATTTCATGGTCGAGGAAGGCATTGTCCTTGGCCACCAAATTTCAAAAGAAGGGAAATGAGGTCGACAAGGCGAAGCTAAATGTGATTTCTAAACTTCCACCTCTAACCTCAGTGAAAGGCGTGAGAAATTTCTTGGGTCACGTAGGGTGCTACCGGCGCTTCATAAAGGATTTTTCCAAAGTTGCGAACCCGTTGTGCAAGCTTTTAGAGAAAGATGCTAAATTCACTTCAATGATGATTGCATCAGAGCCTTTGAATTGCTAAAGTTCAGGTTGACAACCACTCCCATTATCACCGCTCCGAATTGGAGTATTCCTTTGGAGTTCATGTGTGATGCTAGTGATGTAGCGGTTGAAGCAGTTTTGGGGAAACGTATTAAAAATATTTTTCATCTGGTCTACTATGCTAGTAAGACCATGAATGATGCCTAAGTCAATTACACTGTTACTGATAAAGAGCTCCTTGCCATTATGTTTGCAATTGAGAAGTTCCGCCCGTACTTGATGGGTGCAAAGGTTATTGTTCATACGGATCATGCAACAATTTTCTATCTTATGAGCAAGAAAGATTCAAAAGCTCGGTTGATGAGGTGGGTGCTATTGTTGAAAGAGTTTGATATTGACATTCAAGATTGAAAAGGGAGTAAAAATCAAGTGGCGGACCACTTTTCTCATTTGGAGGAGGAGGGGAGGCCGCATGATGGCCTTGAAATCAATGAATCCTTCCCCGATGAGAAACTCTTGGCTATTTCAATGAAGGAGGTGCCATGGTTTGCCGATCTAGAAAACTTCCTTATGTGTCGACAATATCTCTTTATGTGACAACAATATCTCTTTATGTGACCCAAATACCACACTCAAAGCAACCCATCTCTGTATATGGCAGAAAGTACTGAGGCAGACCCCGAGAACCAGAATACCCACTAGAAGCACCTGGTGCAGATGAACCCTGAATTCAAAGAGCATAGGACAAGCTTTAAGCTGGAAATGCACTGAGAAACAAGTGCCCCTGATGTGAACTATATGAACATGGCTGGATAATGCACCACGGTGAACTGGGCGATCCGTTTGAGCGTTCCTGTAAGGATGACCTCTGTCGTGGTAGAACTGACCTCAAGATGGAACACCGCTGAAACCACCCGATCCACGAGGTCTCTTGGCTTCCCTCTCTCCACGCTCCTCTTGGCTGCAGACCATCTATATTTGCCGAGCAATGTTAACCACCTCGTCAAAAGTAGCACCAGACAACCTACCCCGAGTCATAAGCAATCGCAACTGATATGTGAGGCGGTCAATGAACCTCCTAATCCTCTCCCTATCCGTAGAAACCAGCCAAACTGCGTGACGAGCCAATTTAGAAAATCTCATCTCGTACTACGTCACAAACATGCTCTCTTATCGCAACTGCTTGAACTGTCTATGCAGCTCCTCCCTACGAGACTACAACATGAACTTCTCTAAAAAGAAAACGGAGAACTCCTGCCATGTAAGTGGTGTTGCACCGACCGACCTGCGCCTCTCAAAAGCCTCCCACCATCTAAAGGCAGCCCTAGATGACTGAAAAGTAGTGAACGAGACCCCGCTGGTCTCCAAAATACCTGTTGTACAAAGAATCCCCTAGCACTTATCCAAGAAGCCCTGGGCATCCTCTGACTCGGTACCGCTAAATGACGGAGGTTGAAGCCTCCCAAATCTCTCAAGTCTCCTCTGCTCATCATCAACCATAACGAGGACCACTTGGGGATGAGTAATTGCAACTAGTTGAGCTGGTATTTCCCCTGGTGTCTGAAGTCCCTGCATCACCTATTTTGATGTACGAGCGGCATGAGTCTTAGTACCTCCCCCGACCTTAGAAATGGTTGGTGCATCCTGATCCGAAACCACCTGAGCAAGGCAAGTACAAATAGTCAATATCTGGGCCAACGCCTCTTGAAGGCCTGGAATCAGAATGGGCACAGTTGGTGCCTGAGCTAGCCCCATTGGCTCAGCCACATCTGGAACCTGCTCCTGCGTTGGAGAAGCTAGTGGATATACATGTGCTGCTCTAAATGCTGTATGAGCTACACCTCTGCCCCTACCACGGCCCTTACCGCGACCTCAGCCTCTCGCAGCTCTAGCTGGTAGTATTGGGGTTGTCCATCCTATCTGGTAACATGTGTCCTCACCATCTGTGAGAGAACAAAATAACAAAAGTATAGCTACCGAAATCAACAAATCCACACGACAAGAATACAAGAATGTGAAATTTCCTAAGGGTTCGGCAGCCTCTCGAAGATAAATACAAACGTCTCCGTACCGATCCGCAAGACTCTACTAAACATGATCATGACTCGTGAGACCTATGTACCATAGGCTCTGATACCAACTTGTCATTACCCAAACCGACCCCTTGTGATGGCGTCTATCGTGGAACTAGGAAAGACAACTACTTAACCATTTTAGAACATCAAAAGCTTGAACAAAATACAGAAGCAGTTAAATTTAAGTAATACCCTTTTAAAAGCAAATAAGAAAAACATAATCTCAACAATAAATCTCCCAAAATTGGGACGTCACCGAGTACATGAGCATCTAAATAGGAATATAGTATAATACAATATCTAGAGAATAAAACTAAAATACCAAATGAAGACAAGGGAGGAGAGTCAAGGTCTTCGAACTCCAAGATGCTAACTCGATAATCTCCGATAGTCCGAACTCCTCAACTCAGCAGCCGTTGTGATCAGAAGCACATGGATCTGCACACGAGGTGCAGGATGTAGCGTGGATACAACCAACTCAATAAGTATCAAATCTAACCTTTGGACTGAAAGTAGTGACGAACTAAACTGGTACAGTGCAATATAAAAATAATAGTGTAGAAATGTAGACGTGCTTTCAAGTTTAACAATTAAACTCAATACCAGTAAGATACATCCATTTTGAAGGATATGAGGAATATAACTTCTTTATATCTACATGACAATGCACATGTTGTATGCGATGCACCATGCTGAAAGCCTCATATACTCACACTCTCGGAATGCTCAGTCACTCAATACTGTATGGCAAATCCAGCCTAGAGAAGATCCATCCCGAAATATATACATTAACTGACCATCAGTCACTCAGTACTAGGTAGGGCCAATCCGGCCCATGGGAAATATCCATCCTCAAGTATAAATGATTCGGACAAGATCCATCTATAGGTAAAATCCATCCCTCAATATAAATCAACTGCACTCACTAGGGGAGTGCGTAGACTCTGGAGGGGCTCTTTCAGCCCAAACACTATCATAAGACAAATACATGCATAAGTTAGTAAAACCCGTTGCGGCGTGCAACCAGATTCCATAAATATCACTCATAATCAGGCGCTCGGCCTTACTCAGTCATCAATCTCTTCAGTCTCTCTCTCACGGGCTCACAATGTCATGAAACTAGCCCTAAAATAATGATATGATGCATCAATGAATAGCAGCGGAGATTGAGATATGATGTGTGATGAATGCATATGACTAAGTACGAAATTTCAATGAAATCAATAAGTCGACAGTAAGAAACGACCACTATGGGTCCCAACAGAACTAGCATACAATTACTTTATCACACTATGAAAACATGAACATCAACAAGTTAAATCCACTATGCAATTCCATGGAATCAACCATGTCACAATTTCCACGGTGCACGCCCGCACGCCCGTCACTTGGCATG
The DNA here is from genome assembly GCA_005239495.1 of Nicotiana undulata. Taxonomy (NCBI): domain Eukaryota; kingdom Viridiplantae; phylum Streptophyta; class Magnoliopsida; order Solanales; family Solanaceae; genus Nicotiana; species Nicotiana undulata. The sequence goes on from ML293038.1 coordinate 34,345, forward strand.
TGCGTCACCTTGACACCAATCATATAACACATAATTCGGGGTTTCGAGCCCTCAGGACAAAATTTAGAAGTGCTACTTACCTTATTCCGGGCAAATATTTACTCCAATACACATTCGCCTTGCCAAATGGACTCTGAATGCCACGAATACCACAAACAATGCGTTACAATCAACACAGACTAAAGGAATTAATTCCAGAAGAAAAATACTAAGTTTTAAATCAAAAGTCAAAATCGGCCCAAAGCCATCCCCGGGCCCACGTCTCGAAATCCGACAAAAGTCACCAAACCCAAAAGCCCATTCAACCACGAGTCCAACCATACCAAATTTATCAAAATCAGACACCAAATCGTCACCCAAATTCCCAAATCAAACTCTCCAAATCCCTAGCCTCAAACTCCCAATTTACACCTTAAATACACACCAACTAGGTGGGAAAATCAATAGGGAAGCAATATTATTGATGAAAAATGAGGGCAAGGGACTTACCTCAAGAATCCCCTCGAAAACCCTCTCAAGAATCGCCCAAACCCGTGCTTGAAATGTTTGAAATGAAGCCAAAATCACGAACACTTATTTTAATAATCTACCTAGCACTTCCGCTTCTGTGGCGTCGCAAAAGCGACATTACACACGCATCTGTGACTCTTTTCGCTCCTACGGTCCCTCACTCCGCTTCTGCGAGAATCCAAGCCGCCTCTGCGGACCAAGCCCATCTGCCCAGTTCTGCTTCTGCGGTCCTCGTGCCGCATCTGCAACCACGCAGATGGGGAACTCCTGCGCACCTTCCGCTTCAGCGCACCTCTCACGGCCCTTGCAGCAATGCAGGTGCAGTAAACTCCTCGCACTTGTGACCACCTACTCCCCTCCAAACTCGCACCTGCGCAAGAAAGCCCTCACCTGCGATCAAAGCTCTGCAGGTGTGGTTACACCAGTAGAAGTCCAACTTCAACAATCACTCAACTTCAACTTTTGATCCGTTAACCAGCCGGAATCAACGCGAGGCCTCCGGGACCTCAACCCAACTTACCAACAAGTCCTAAAACCTTATACGAACTTAGTCGAGCCTTAAAATCACATCAAACAACATAAAAAACATGAATCATACCCCAATTCAAGCTTATTGAAACTGAGGAAATTCTAACTTCTACAAATAACGCCGAAACCTATCAAATCACGTCCGATTGACCAAATTTTTTGTACACAGGTCACATTTGACATTGCGGACCTACTCCAAATTTCGAAATCAGAATTCCACCCCGATAACAAAATGTCCACTCCCGATCAAACTTTCCAAAAATCCAACTTTCACCATTCCAAGTCTTATTCCACTACAGACCTCCTAAGCACAATCCAGACACATTCCTAAGTCCAAAATCACCCGATGAAGACAACACAACCCTCTAAAGTCAGTTCCGGAGTCGTTTACTCCAAGATCAACATCCTGTAAACTATTTCAACTTAAGCTTCCAACCGTGAGATTAAGTGACTTAATTCATTCCGAATTCCCTTCAGACCTAAACCGAATACCCCGAAAAGTCAAATAGCAGCTATGAAGTACAAATAAGTAGTAAATGGAGAAACGGGGCTACAACTCTCAAAATAACCGGCCGAGTCGTTACAATTTGCGTAAAGGAAGAGGCAGGCCGAGGTTTGTTCTACGAATTCGTGATCGGTATATTGCGTTTGCGATGCAAGCAGAGCGGAGACCCTTGGTTCGTGAAGAGCTGGCCACATTCACGAAGGCTTATTTTTGGGCAACTGATTTTGTGCTTCACGATTGCGAAGTAGTGTCTTGCAATCATGAAAATAATCCCTGAGCATATTATATGTCTAAAATTTTGCGATTTTAGTTCATTCATCCATAATTGAACCCTAAACTTGGAGATGGGATATTTTTTCAAGGATATTTTCGTACAATGCAAGGGGGGTAAGTAATTTCTACTTATTTGTGATAATATTTCAACAATCTACATGAATTATTAACACCCAAATATGAAGTTTTAAGATGAAATTTGGAATTCTTGTGTACAACTTAAGAGTGTATTTTGGGAAGTTGACTACCGATTTGGACTCAATTTTAGAATGTAATCATATATTTGGACTTGGTAGGTTTTGGGTCATCGGATTTGGTATTGTTTTCGAATTTTGGGTACGTGAGTCCTGGTTGACTTTTGTTGACCTTTTGGGAATTCTTCAAAGATCGAAGATTTATGGAATTGGGTCACTTCCTATAGCATTCTTTGACTTTCTCAAATGATATTTGGCTTAGATTTGCGTAATTTGAGAGTTAGAGCGAGGTTTTGATGTGATTTGAGGTTGAAGACTAGCTGAATGAGGTAAATGTCTTGCCTAGATTTGGTTGAGGAAAAGCTTTCCTAATACATGATATTGTTTTCTACATGCGAGGATGATGTATATGTGAGGTGACGAGCATATATGCATGTTCCACGGTTATTCATGCTTGGGGTAGATCGTAGATTACTTTATACCTTATCTGGTTGTATGTTCTACGTGTTCTATGCTTTACTTGATTGAATGACTACCTGAACACAATAAACTATGCTAGAGATAATGTTTAAGTTAATGATACCTTATTTTGAGCATGATGAACTATTCTTGAGATCATTGCTATCTTGATTTAGATTTAGTCAGACGTATATTATGAACACACATTCGTATTTGTTATTCTTGTTGTGCCTTAAATTGATGTATGCCTACTTGAGATGTCTTACCCACATTATAGACTATGTTTTGGATTTTGATGCTTATTTGGGCTTGATGACTATTTGGATGATTGTATTATATGTTCGCTCTATGGTTATACGAACATATAGAAGTACATCCTACTTAGGGATTTTTGCTTGTACACATGCATACACACCCATGCGTGGTTATTTCTAGGTCCATATGCATTATATATGTTTATATATTATTCATATGTATACATTCCTGTATATGGTTCTTGGATACGGACTGGGGTTATGCCACGAAATTTCTGTTGCACGGATATTATGATATTGAATTGCATAATGTGATGACCCGATAGGTCATCTTACGTTTTAGAACATAATTCTGCGCTTTGAAGCTTTAAATACCTCAGTTTAGCCTTCCTTGGTTTGTGTGTGCAGTCCGAATGCTTTTTCCGAAAAGCTTTTATGTTAAAATTGAGAAAATATGAAAATTTGACTTAAAATCCACTTGAGTTGACTTCGGTCAACATTTTAAGCAAACGGATCCGGATTCTTGTTTTGACGATCCTGGTGGGTCCCTATCGGGATTTTCGACTTGGGCGTATGCCCGGAACCGAATTCAAAAATCCCTAACAAGAGTTATCGCACTTTGTTGAAATTTAAAAGTTAAAGGCGTAATGACTTTGAAATGTTTGACTTTTTGGATATCGGGTCTATATTTTTGTTCTGGAAACCGGTATAGGTCCAATACTATATTTCTGACTTATCTGTCAAAGTTGGTGAGAAATGGAGTTGGTTTGACGTAATTTAGACGCCCGGTTGTGAAATTAGAAGTTCATGAGTTTTCTTGAAAACTTCCTTTGATTTGATGCTAAATTCGTAGTTCTAGGTGTTATTTTTGCAATTGGATCACGCGAGCAAGTTCCTATGATATTTTAGACTTGTGTGCATATTTGGTTTAGAGCCCTGAGGGCTCGGGTTAGTTTAGAAATATTGCTGGTGTGATTCAGTTCTGGTGTAGGCCTCTGATCTCGCATTTGCGATATGGTAGCAAACCTGTCAGTTTCGCATTTGCGAAGAGACCTAGTTGCGCAATTGCGACCAGGTCTTCGCTTTTGCGATGGGGACTGAGGGGAGTTACTTCGCATTTGCGATCAATGGATGGCATTTGCGATCAAGACAGTTCGTATTTGCGAAATATTCATCGCCTTTGCGATGCAGAAATGGGAAGGAACTCACATTTGTGATGGTTTCTTCGCATTTGCGAACCCCAGGTCGCAAATGCGACATCTGCAACTGACCAAATAGCTGAGAAAACGGGATTTTTGTTCATTCTCTTAAGTTTTCAAATTTAGAAACCCTAAAGGCAATTTTTCAAAGACTTCTTTTTCCCCAAATCATTGGTAAATGATTCTAAACTAGTTTCTTTCAATCTTTCATTGCATTTCCTTGGGTTTCAACCAAAAAGCTTGTGGTTTCATGGTGGAAATTGGGGGTTTGGGTAGAATTAGGGATTTTATTAAAATGGGGATTTAGACCTCAAATTGAGGTCGGATTCCAAAACAAATTACATAACCAGGCTCGGGGGTGAATTTGGTAATCGGGTTTTGGTCTAAATTTTGGGATTGGATCAAGCGCGCCCGAGAGTTGACTTTTTCAATAATGAGCTAAATTGAATCCTTTGCAATCATGGGTAGTTCCTAATGCTTAATTTGAATCATTTTGTTGGTCATTTGCTAGATTCTATTGGTTTAGAGGCTTGTTTGAAAGGCAAAGTTGTGATTGAGCTTTGAGTGGACCTTTAGAGCGAGGTAAGTGTCGTGGTTAACCTTTACTTGAGGGATTAGGATTTGTTTGTCCATTTGCTAAATGTTTAGATATTGGGTACAGCGTGTATGTGAGGTGACGAGTACTTATACGTTGTTGTCAGGTTAAAGCATGCTGGTGGGACTTGTTCCTTGAAGTTATTGCCTGCTTTGATCATGTTATCCATGCGTAGACTAGTTATTTGTTAAATTGATCGTTCTTACCGTGTTTATGGGTTTTTTGTGATAATTGAGTATTGATTCCAAAGTTGAGATTGGTATTGTGGAACCATTGTTGAAATAAGGCTTGTTCTTGTTTATCATATCTCCTTGTTATTACTTGTTCATTGTTATGTGGTAAGGGAGAATGTTAAAGCGCGAAGGGTGATGTTGTGCCATATTGTGAGTGTTAATGCACGAAGGGTGATGACGTGCCATATTGTAAGTGTTAAGGCATGAATGGTGATGTCGTGCCATGTTATGAGAGTTAATGCACTAAGGGTGATGATGTGCCATATCTATTGATTTATATTGAGAGTGAGAGTAAAATCATGAAGGGTGATGCCGTGCAATTTTATTTATTGCGTTTAATTATTTTCACTGGTTAAAGGCATATTGACTGTTCTGGTTATCATTTCCGTTGTATTTCTCGTATCTTGTATCCCCTTTAGCATGTTACCTTCCCAATAGTATATGTTTAGTTGTTACTCATTGTTATCTTGTACACATATTTTTATCTGCACAAGTTTATTATCTGGGTGTCTTGTTATAGCCTCGTCACTACTTCGTCGAGGTTAGGCTCGACACTTACGAGTACATGGGTTGATTGTACTCATACTACACTCTGCACTTCTTGTGTAGATTTGGGTACCGGCCCTAGCTGATCGTGAGGCTAGCAGTTTGGACTTGCTTATCGGAGACTCAAGGTAGACCGGCTGGCGTCCGCAGACCTTGGAGTCCCTTTTTAGTTTCCCTAATTTACTGTTTCTTTTCATTTAGAACAATTGTATTTCTTTCAAACTCTGTTTGTAGTAAATCAAAGAAGCTCGTGAGTTGTGACTCTAGATCAGAATTGTATCAGATATTATGTGCTTTATGTTATTCCACATTTCATTTTTAGCTTCTATTTAGCTTAATGGATTCTATTATTGAAATTGGCTAAAATTAGCTTAAAGAATCCTCTAACGTTGTCTTGCCTAGCACGTGAAATGTTAGGCGCCATCACGGTCCCGAAGGTGGGAATTCCGAGTCGTGACAAGTTGGTATCACATCACTAGGTTTCCTAGGTCTCACAAGTCACAAGCATGCTTAGTAGAGTTTGGAAGATCGGTACGAGACGTCTGTACTTATCTTCCAGAGGCTGTGAAGTTTAGGAACAAATTTCCTTTCTATTCTTCTCTGTCATGCAATTTTTTTCTCTCATTGCTAATTGAACTCTTCTACTCTTGTTATCTCGCAGATGGCGAGAACACGTACCGCATCTTCAGCTGAGCAGTAGCTAGAGCCCCCAGTGGCAGCTCCTACAATGGGCAGAGGTCGATGCCGAGGCCGTCCCAAAGGTTGAGGCTGAGGCCATCCCAAAGGCCGAGGCAAGGGCAGAGCTCAACCTAGAGCTCGAGCAGCAACACCAGCAGTGGAGCCTCAGTTAGAGTTTGACGAGGAGGTTCCAGCCCAGACTGTTCCTGTCGTACTAGCTTAGGTCCCGGAGGGGTTCATCGCCACCTAGTGCTTCAGGACGCTTTGGTGCATTTGATGGGCCTTATGGAGAGTGTGGCCCAGGCCGGTACATTTATTATGGAACTAGACATCTCTTAGGCTGGTGAGGAGCACAAACTTCGGCTACTCACACTCCAGAGCAGATGGCTCCCCAGTATCAGACTCTGGTAGCTCAGCCAATCGGAGTAGTTCAGCTGATTGTTGCGGCACAGACCGGTGATGGACTGGCTATGTCTTTTGAGGGCTTATTGAGGTGGAAAAGTTCACCAAGATCTTTCCAGTTCACTTCAGTGGTGCACCTTCTGAGGACCCACATGATTATCTTGACCGCTTCCATGAGGTTCTACGGAACATGGGGATAGTTGAGACCAATGGGGTAAATTTTGCTGTGTTTCATCTGATGGTTCCGCCAAGAGATGGTGGAAAGATTTTGTATCGAACTGACCACTTGGGTCGCCTGCTCTTACTTGGGACAAGTTGTCTCAGATATTTCTTGAGAAGTTCCTTCCTGTCACATTGAGAGAGGAGTATCGTCGGCAGTTCGAGCGTCTCCAGCAGGGCAGTATGACTGTTACTCAATATGAGACCCGTTTTGTGGATTTGGACCGTCATGCTATTCTTCTGCTTCCTACCGAGAGAGAGAGATGATGAGGAGGTATATTGAGGGACGTTCTCAACCTATCAAATTGTAGTTGGCCAAGGAGACCGAGAGTGAGATTTTTTTCCAGATGGCTGCCAATATTGCCAGGCGAGTCGAGATGGTTCTTGCATAGGGGAAGGTCAGGGGTATGACAAGAGGCCTCGTCATTACAGTGGGTTTAGCGGTGCCTCGTCTAGAGGCATGTGTATTTTTGGTAGAGGCCATCCTCCCATGCCGTTACATTCAGCACTACAAGCATCCCACAGTGCTTTAGGTAGGTGTGGCCCTCATATGCCTTATTCCGAACAGCTAGCCTACAGTGCACCACCAACTCCTATCACTGCACCTCCGCTCTAGAGTTTTTCAGGGTGGTTACTCGGGTCAACATGGTCAGTTTTAGAGTCAGCAGTCATAGCAGCCGAGGTCTTGTTATACTTGTGGTGATCCGAGGCACACTGCTAGATTTTGCTCCAGTGCATCAAGCAATTCACAACATCAGGGTTCTCATGCCATGGTCCCGGCACCGGGTACCCGCTTATCCAACTAGAGGTAGGGGTCAGGCAACCAGAGGCGGTGGTCAGGCCGTTAGAGGTAGATGTTAGGCCGCTAGAGGTGGAGGCCAGCCAGCTAGGGGCCGTCCTAGAGATGTAGTTTAGAGTGGTGGGCCCCAATCCCGATGTTATGCTTTTCCAACCAGGTCTGAGGCTGAGTCATCTAATGTCATTATCACATGTACTATTTCAGTTTACAGTAGAGATGTTTCAATCCTATTTGATCCACGTTCTACTTATTCCTATGTGTCATCCTATTTTGCTTCATATTTGGTTGTGCCTCGTGATTCTTTGAGTGCTCCTGTGTATGTGTCCATACCTATGGGAGATGCTATTGTTTTAGACCGCGTTTATCATTCGTGTGTGGTTACCATTGGGAGTCTTGAGACTAGAGTAGACCTTCTACTTCTTGATATGGTAGATTTTGATGTTATCTTGGTTATGGATTGGCTGTCACCTTATCACGCTATATTGGGTTTTCACGCCAAGACAGTGACCTTAGCCTTGCCAGGGTTGCCTCGATTAGAGTGGAGAGGGACTTCTAGCCATTCTACCAATAGGGTTATCTCTTATTTAAAGGCTCGGTGTATGGTCGATAAGGGGTGTCTAGCTTATTTGGCTTATGTCCGCTATTCTAATGCAGAGGTTCCTTCCATGGATTCAGTAACAGTTGTCCGTGAGTTTTCAGAGGTGTTTCGTGCAGACCTGCTGGGGATGCCACCCGATAGGGATATCGACTTATGTATTGACTTGGTTCCGGGCACTCAGCCCATTTCTATTTTTCCATACCGTATGGCCACGCCAGAGTTGAAATAATTGAAGGAGCAGTTGCAAGATTTTATTGACAAGGGATTCGTTAGACCTAGTGTCTCGCCATAGCGCGCGCCTGTGTTGTTCGTGAAGAAGAAGGATGGATTGATGAGGATGTGCATTGATTATCGGCAATTGAACAAAGTCATCATCAAAAACAAGAATCCATTATCGAGGATTGATGATTTATTTGATCAGATTCAGGGTGCCAAAATAGTTTTGAAGATTGATTTGAGGTCTGGCTACCATCAATTGAGGATTAGGGCATCTGATGTCTCTAAGACAGCTTTTCGGACTCGATACGTGCATTATGAGTTTCTAGTGATGTCTTTTGGGTTGACAAATTCCCCAGCAGCATTTATAGATTTGATGAACTGAGTGTTCAAGCCCTACTTGGACTCCTTTCTGATTGTTTTTATTGATTATATGTTTATCTACTCCCGTAGTCGATAGGAGCACGAGCAACAACTTCGGATTGTATTTTAGACTCTTAAAGATAGTCAATTATATGCTAAGTTTTCAAAGTGCAAGTTTTGTTTGGAATAGGTCGCTTTCTTGGGGTATGTTGTATCAGTAAAGGGCATTCAGGTAGACCCTAAAAAGATTAAGGCAGTTCAGAACTAGCCTCGACCCACTTAAGCCATGGAGATCCGGAGTTTCTTGGGATTTGTAGGTTATTACCGTCGTTTTGTGGAGGGGTTCTCATCTATAGCAGTCTCGTTGACCATGTTGACCCAGAAGGGTGCCTCGTTCAGATAGTCCGACGAGTGTGAGGTGAGCTTTCAGCAGCGCCGATGTTAGTGTTGCCCATAGGTTCAGGATCTTATACGGTTTATTGTGATGCATCCCGTGTTGGGCTCGGTGCAATATTGATGCACGATGGCAGGGTGATTTCATATGCGTCACGACACTTGAAGGTTCATGAGAAGAATTACCATGTCCACGACTTAGAGTTGGCAACCATTGTTCATGCGCTGAAGATTTGGAGACACTATCTTTACGGCGTGTCGTGTGAGGTTTTCACGGATCGTCGAAGCCTACAATATTTTTTCAAGCAAAAGGATATCAATTTGAGACAGAGGAGGTGGTTGGAGCTATTGAAAGACTATGATATCACCATCTTATATCATCTCGGGAAGGCCAATGTGTTGGCCGACACCTTGAGTAGAAAGGCAGCGAGTATGGGTAGCCTAGCGTACATTCCAGTCGGTGAGAGACCGCTTGCATCATATGTTCGAACTGTGGCCAATCAGTTTGTGAGGTTGGATATTTTGGAGCCAGTTGTGTCCTAGCTTGTACAGTCGCTAGGTCTTCCTTGTTTGATCGCATCAGGGAGTGGCAGTATGACAACCCTCATTTGCTGGTCCTTAGGGACATAGTGCAACACGATGGTGCCACGCTGGTTATTGTTGGAGATGATGGAATTTTGAGTATGTAGGGTTGTGTTTTTGTGCCTAATGTGGATGGAATTCGTGAGTTGATTCTTGAGAAGGCCCCCAATTCTCGGTATTTGATGTTGCCCAAATTCACACCACTGATTGGGATTGTGAAGTGGTCGATGCATATATAAATACCCAACGTGAGTCGGGTCGATTCCACAGAGAGCTTATATTGGATTAGGTATATATCTTGACTAGATGTATGAAGTGCCCAAATTGCACTTCCATATGTTCGGTTGTTTTGATCTACTTCTAATTTTTATGTTAATGTTTGTAACTGTAAAACTAAGGAACAATGTTTTTGGTGTTGTTGTTTTTCAAGTTTATAAAAGATCTAGGGCTGTGACTTCCACCTAGTTTGTTACCTAATAGATTGAGAGCTTTAGAGCATGTTTGGTTGGTCGAGATATAATAGAAATCACATGCGATTACCCACTCTATACGTCACGGTAATTTGAGTGATTTTGCCGAATTTGGCTTTCTCAAGTCCAAATGGGTATTTCACGAGAGAAGTGATAGATGCTCAAGCTGGGTCATACTATCTCTAGATTCAACCCTTTAATTAGGGCTATCAATTTCTTGAGTTCACCCCAATTTCTTGGTATCCAAGTTTTCCTCGACTTAGTCTCTCTTTTTCAAGTAGAGACTAAGTCAATTAGGAATGAATCAATGTTTGCAACCATTAATTCTTAAATTCAAGCAAGAACTAAGCTAAATATCATACACCCAATCATAAATAAGCCCTAAATCAATCACCCATTAGGCACCCATACTAGGGTTGGGTCACAACCCTAGCTAAGGGTTTAGCTACTCATAGGCAAAAATGAAGAAATTAAAGATGAAACTAAGATTAAACTCATAATAGATGATTAAGGGAATACAATCTAATGTTAAAATGATGAACTACTACAAAGTTACCCAAAATAGTAAAGGAAAAACAGCTATCTACTTTCAGGTATTCAAAACTTAACCTAAATTTGACAAAAAGTTTATTTATACCCAACTAAAATTATCGGACAAAATTGCCCTTGTAGAGATTCTGCGGCCGCACAATTCTGTGTGCGGTCCGCACAATTCTGTGTGCGGTCCGCACTTTGAATCTGACTTGATAGGATGGACTTCAGCAGCCGCACTTCTTCAGATTATGGTGACCGCACATTTCTGAGTGTGACCGCACTCTTGATCTTGAGCTGGAAAGGAGAGATTTATGCGGACCACACATTTATGAGTGCAATAGGACTTTTGAACTCTACGACCGCACAATAATAATGCGGTCCGCACTCCTTTAGGGACCCAAACACCATCTCTCCGAACCTCGTCTTTTGCGGCCGCACAATAATTGTGCGGTCCGCGCTTTGTGAAGGAAATTTGTCAGTGGTTCTTCATAGTTTGCGGCCGCACACAGTATTGTGCGGTCCGCACTTTGCTCTTTTTTGCTTTGTTTTGGTTCTTGTCCAATTTTACTCCTTCTTGGGTTGATTTTCATCTTTTTGGCTCATTTCCCAATATTCCTGCAAGAAAGTACATTTCATTAGTTTTTGGTAATACCTCTAAGCAATTTTGAGCTAAAACGAAAGTAAAAGAGTGCCAATAAGTGGTCAAAATCCCTACTTATCAACTCTCCCAAACTTAAGCTTTTGCTTGTCCTCAATCAAATAAGGTAATTCCAACCTCCACAAGAAAAGAGTTATTTCACTTGGCCTACGTTGAATCAAACACACATCAATTGGGACCAACAATTACCCACACACTCATGAATCATCAACAAGCCTATGTTTTGAATGGTAAAGCACAAATAGCTCTAATGTGATGCTTGAGCATCAAGAGTTGACTTTATTCTTCAAGGAAGTTCGCACTTTCATGTAGTTCACTAAGGATCCCAAACTCCTCCTCATATACTCTCTGGAAGCTCATCTCACTCAAGAATGTATCACTCAATGCAATAATTCGAGAAAGGATCGCTCATCACTCTCAAAAGAATGTTACAAGCACGACTCTAAGTACCATATGCTTGCCCCTCATGTAAATCACCACTAATGTAAGATTACTCGGCCTGAAATCATGTAGGGCTTTTTTGGCAAGTAACGAAGGCTTTTGGACTAAGGTGGGAAAAGTTGGAATAGAACGGGCTCATCTTTCCTTAAGCACTCCATTTTCTCTTTTTGGCTCATGCTTTGCCGACTCATTGAGTCACTTTCTTTTTCCTTAGGGGAACTAGAGAGACTTGACATAACTCTTTCTTGGTCATGATATTTATAGTCTCCTCCTTTGTTTTCTCTATGCTTTGCATTTTTGCTTTCTTTTAAATTCCCTTCAACCCTTCACATTATTCACTTTCTTTTTGTGTTTTTCTTTTGCTCTTTCTTTCTTTTTCTTTGCCTTTCCTTTCTTCATTCTTTCTCTTTTTGTGACTTTATACCACTTTCAAACTCCTCGTATCTCCCCCAAACTTATGTTTTTGCGATTTGTTTCTCATGAGTGCTAAGGGAAACTCGGGTACCCAGAGAGGGTTGCTATAAAACGGGTAAAGGATTGTAACATGGCTATAAAATGAAAAAGGCTTTAGGATCAAATGGGTTAACTAGGGATAACATCAATGGTGGGCCATTGCAAGTTTCAAAACGGGCCAAGGAGAGCCTACATTCACTTCTCAAGCCAAGCAAGACTTAGAATTTCTCCTAGAAACACATTCGGGGCAAGTTATAAACCATTCACATGAGTACTTGGACTTGTAACAAAATATATCACCTCTCACACAACCAGATTGTTAAGAGAATAGATTCGAGGGCCCACAACAACCGCATTTAAGATTGAAATTGCTAATGGTTCAACTAAACCACTCGATGATTGCCTAAGTCAACACAAGAGTCACAAGGTCACTAACTAGAGCCATTTATTTCCGAAAGATTGTCTTTAACCATAAGCGTGCAGTTAAGTGTGTTGGTACCAAGTGAAGTATGCTTAAACCTTATTTATTCATTAATACTACTATTTCTACCTAAACATAAAAAACGGACTCGATCCCTTAAGAAGGTTTTCATGCCATCCATCGTTGAGAAGAGCCACATGGTTCACACAAAACCCACCTTTGGAAAGAACCGTGACATTAAGAAAACCAAAGGCTTATCGTTCACTTAAACATAAAAAGAAGCTAACAATCAAAAAGAAGCTATACTATCAAGAAAACAAAATGAAGAAGCTATGAAATAAACTACTGAAAGTAAGGCAAATGAATATACAAAGAGAAATGAATAGTATCCTCTTAGAGTTAGATCTTGATGGGGATATCACAACTATTCTACCTGGTGGGGGTGCCCATGTGACTCGTGATGGGCGTTTGATTATTCTAAGTCGATATTGCAGTCTTCACGTTGCCGAACAGTCAACATTCTTTCATTAGTTCAATTTGTAGTCAATATTTTTTATACAAAAGGAATCCATGCAACGATAGGAAATCCTTTTTTAGAAAGCCAATGCCTTAAGACAGACCCTAATAGCAGTTGTCGCCTAGTTCACTGAGTTGTGGTTCTAAAAAAAAGATTTAGCTTGGTATATTCCATCAAGAGAAAGCCATATATATATATATATATATATAGAAAGCAAAATAGAAATTGTATACAGGTGCTTACACTTTCCTGAGGATTCTAAGACCCGATTATCCATAAAATAAATATCCTTAGGTCTTAAGTCTACAACTCCGTAGCTTGTGTCGCCTACATAGGGAAGAAAAGAATGCTTTGCATAAATATCTCAATGTCCAAGATAAAAGGAACGAGGGGAAGAATCGACGAGGTGAGTGTTCTCGAAGGGAAAATCGTGATGGAAAAAGCGTGAGGAGAATTCTAAACTCGAGATATGAAAAAATAAAAAGACTCGTTGGGAGATGGTCTTCTTTGTTTTAGGTCTTGATAGATTTTTCTATCGATTGAAGTTATTACGCTGGCTGATTAAATCTCTTCCTAACTCCTTTAGGGGCTATGCAGAGAGCCCGGTTCCAGGCCCTCTTTTAGAAAAAAAAAGGGTACAAAAAGAGGGCTTGGAGGTATATATACTATACAAATTGATGATGGTTTACCATCACCAGAACAAAGATCAGTCTAGGTCGAGATGAATGGAAGATGTTTCTGGAACTAGTTTTTGATAGGATCTATCTTATCTCGAAGGCAAGAACAACCAAAGTGACACCCCCAAAGAATATGGATCCAAATAAGTTAGTATTTCACAAAGAACCTAAAAGAATTTAAAAGGCAGTAACCAGAATAAAAGTTTTCCAAAATGGTGTCAACCGGTAATAGAATGTAGCTACATAAATGATGCCACAACATCAAAAATATGTGGGATAGAGTTCATGGTACACTAACTTAACCTTCAAGGTCAGATAGTGCTACAGTGAACATCAATCCACTATCTAGCTCAAAATTAGCCTCATGAACTACTAACACTATTATTCGCGTAGCCCCGTTTTTGTGCTATTTCATCATAGGATGTCGGAACTTGCTTCTTAGCGCTACGTAGGAAGAGAATTTATCTATTCAGCCCCCCGACTTCAATTACAAACTCTTACTTCTCGGTCTAACTTGGACTAATCCCTTAATAGGCAAGCAATTCCTACTAACCAAATAGAAAGTAAGTTTCCACTCACTACCAAAGGCATCAACCTATCTAGGAACTTAAGTAGAAGAGTAAAGCCCTAAATATAAGGTAAGGCCTAAAGCCTATCATTGACTGAATAGTGAACTTAGCTTCAAAGCTTGAAGTGAAGGCTTTACCTTTCCTTTAATCAAATCAATGCCAGAGAATACATCGGAAGCTAATTAGTGCGTAGGCAGCGTTGCGCCGTCTGTTGTACTGTTTTAGAGAGAATTTGTGTTAAGGGACTAATCCAATAAAATAAAGTGAGCAATCTTTCCGTGGAGGCGGCAAAGGGATGGTAAAGCTTTGAAGCCAATCAAGTAGCTATTAGAAAAAAGTTGAAGCTATAACAGCATAAGGGGAGAAAAGAAATGACCTAGGAGGTATCCTATTTTTAACACAAATGGTATCATACCTCAATTGCTTCTTTTGAATACTACTTATAGATAGTCTTCAGAAGAAGGGTTAGTTGCATACCTACTATAAGGGGGGTGCCCCACTGAATCTGTCTCCAACTAATTTCATTTTAGTTTCGTTGCGGGCCAGAGCTCTTTTTGATTCTGTTTTATCTTAGTCAAACTCTATTTGCTAAATAGAAGCACATTTAACGCTTCAGCGACGAGCTCTGTGCGTGAGCAGTGACTAAGCAACATCCAATCTTTCTTAACACTTTGTATGCTTGAAGGCCCCTCATCTACGGAAGGGTACAGAGACGAGGCCTTTGATCCAACTCTTTTTTACATAAAGAAATGAAAATCCAAAATGCGGGGAATCCATCCGTCGGATAACAATGTTTTCTAGTAGCACCCACTATAAAATTTCCGAAATATACATCTTTTTTTGAGACGGAGGCACGCGTGCTAAAGAAAACATCAACTTGGAAACGCCATACATAATATAATAAAGAAAAAGAATGAATATGCCAGCAGAGGACCCTGCTCGAAATAAGTTTTTAATTTTTCCCTTAAGAGAAGTCTCGGATTAGGACTTGTTTCAATAGCCTTTCGGAGGAGTGAAACATTAGGCAGAATGGATACCGAGTTCGGGGGGCAGGTTATAGCTTTCGAGCGAGATAACTCACCAATGATTGGTGCAGGATTGACCACTCAACTATCCAAGTTACGTAAAAGACACATTTTGAAGTTTTTCCCTGCCTTGTGAGGGCACGCTTTGAGTCCCAACCTTTATGTCTGAAGCAAATACTGGAAGTCCAAGATGGTGGTTTGGAATATCCAAGAGGACACCTGATCCACGCTCTCTTCCCTTGGTAAAGAGGAATTTCAAATCTAAATCAATCATTTGATCAAACAAAAAATGTACTTGGGCCTTAGAGGTAGCGGTTGGGAAAGCGAAGGGAATAAGAAGACCAGGAACGAAGTCACTCGACCAAAAGAAGGTCTTATTTGAGTTCAAAGCGAGGATCCAGACAGAGATAGATTGCAATTGCAAAAGCTAACTCTAAGAAGCATCTTTACTTTAAATAGGGGCAAAAGAAAAGCAAAGGAGAGAAAAAAGGGGAGCTTAACATATATAAATCGGTTACACAGTAAAGGAAAGATAGATTCTAGTTATCCTACCCGACTACACAAGATATTCTACATGTGATTAACAAAAGAGTCATTGGTTATTGGCCTCAAGACAGAGACGAGCTGACTAGGATCATAAGATTAAGATAGGGTTAGACTTTCTCTCATGTACCTTTTTATATTATATTACGATATACGGCCGTTCGCCTTTTCATCATTGTCACGCCCCAACCTTGGGAGGCATGGCAGGCACCCGGTGCACAACTGGCCCGAGCAACCCACTATGTAACTTGTTCGTTCCTTTTTTTTAACTCATGGGACAACATGGCCACAACTCGTAAAGTACAATTGCAAGTGAAAAAAAACATTGTATTAATGAATCATTTTTCTTAAAATGTCACGAACCGAAATCCCACCTTCGGGCCATGACTGCGTCTAACGTTGAACCCGCTAGACAAGCCAACGTTTGAACTGAATAAAACTCATTAACAACAAATACGAACAGGATAACTAAAATAAAACATAGCACTTTCGAAATGAAACCCATAAACAACTCCTAGAACTGGTGTCACATACTCACGGACTATCTAAGAGGTTACTACAAACAAAAGGTATGAAATAAATACATAAGACTGTCTTTGAAATACAAAGTAAGACAGAGCTGAAAGTGGAAAGTAGAAGGTGACATCAAGGCCCACGAACGTCTGCGGGTCTACCTCGAGTCTCCTGTCTGACTGAATGAGATGCTCCGATCGTTAGTGATCTCCGGGTCCGGCTGCGTAGTCTGCACAACATAAAGAAGTGCAGGTGTAGCATCAGTACAACCGACCCCATGTACTGAGTAAGTGTCGAGCCTAACCTCGGCGAAGTAGTGACGAGGCTAGGACCAACACTACATATGTACCTGTGCAATTTTATATAATAGCAGGAAAAATGGCAACAGAAATAAGCAAGTAAGACAGATACGGGGAGAACATGCTGGGGAGATAGGGTAACAGTATGCTAACACAGTAGTACAAGGTACTAAATGAAACGTAAAGGCAAGGCAGGAGTATAGCTTCTCAAACATATAATGAACAGGAAAGGCACGACATGTCCCCTCGTGCATAACCTCACAGTCACTCGGCACAGAATGTCCCCTCGTGCATATATAATATAACTCGACACGGAATGTCCCCTCGTGCATATATAATATAAATCGGCACGGAATGTCCCCTCGTGCATAACCTCACAATCACTCGGCACAGAATGTCCCCTCG
>ML293039.1:0-50947 GCA_005239495.1 Nicotiana undulata
CCGCGATCGCAAAGAGCAAATTTTGGGCTGGAAAATTGTACTCCGTGATCGCAAGGCATTTTCCTTGATCGCACTGAGTAAATACCTAGGCAATGTTGATTAAAAACGGGATTTTGGCATTTCTCTCTCATTTTTAAAAGCCATGGGCGATTTTTTGAGAGCTTCAAGAGGGGTTTTTCGTCATCTATGTTAAGGTAAGTTACTCCTACTCATTTCAAGTTAGATACAAGATTACATGGATTAGAACATGAAAATTAGGGAAAATTTGAGGAAAATTTGGAAGAAACCTAGAAATTTGGAAATTTGGATTTTAGCCACGAATTGAGCATGAATAATTGAGTAAATTGTATTATTTAATTAGTAAGGCTTCGGGTAATTTAATCTTTCAAGAATTTTCGAAATCCGAACGAGTAGGCCCGGGGTTGAAATTCCAAGTTTCTTCACGAACACCTAATTTTGGGATTTCCTTGTTAATTCTCCTTCTTTGAACTTAAAATGATTCAATTATTCTATCTTTGGCTAGTTGCGAGCCGTCGATAGTAGATTTCGGAGACTCGGGCGCATCCTTGATTCGATCCTTGATCCGAGGGGTGATTTCATCGAGGAGAGTCTCCTTTCCAAACTTGTAAGGGGGAAATGTCCCCGTAGGTTCCTTGTTTTCTATGTGTACATGTTGAGGGGGCCGCGTACGTACCAAGTGACGAGAGTTCGTACGTGGCGACTATATTGCTATGTCGGGTAGCCGTAGGACCCACTAGCATGCCATTCTGTGCCTTATTTGAACCATTGTATGTGTTATAAATTGTGTTTATTGTTGAAATTACATGGGAAAGGTAAAAAGATGATGATGTAAATCCTAAATGGCTATCAGTGATATGATATTGACACAATCCTGTTGAGTTCACAGTCGAGTCGGTACCCGTAGGTACCTATCTGTAAATATTATTATTATCGAGTCAGCACACAAGTCGCAGGTATGATTCGCGATCGTGGGGAGCTTATTATTATTATTATTATCGAGTCAACACACAAGTTGCAGGCATGATGCGCGATCGTGGGGATCTTATTATTATCGAGTCAGCACACGAGTCGCATGTATGATTCGCGATCGTGAGGAGCTTATTATTATTATCGAATCAGCACACGAGTCGCAGGCATGATGTGCGATCGTGGGGAGCTTATTATTATCGAGTCAGCACACGAGTCACAGGTATGATTCGCGATCGTGGGGAGCTTATGACCTTAGTCCTTATGACCTACCTTATGACTCCGGCCGGTTGTCTTGTCTGTGTCGGTATATGTTGTTGTCTTGTCCGTGTCGGTATATGTTGTTGTCTTGTCTGTGTCGGTATATGTACACTTTAGTCTTGATCACATAAGACTGGATGGGCAGGTATTGTTTAATAAGACAAATAGGTACTTGGGGTTCTTACTTGTGTTACATTATGTGTTCTTATACTTGCTGTTTACTACTTCGCATGCCTTTTGCTTTAGCCATATCTCATTTTATATTAGGTTGCTGGACCTTAGTGAGTATCTAGTCGACCTCTCGTCACTACTTCTTCGAGTTTAGACGGGATACTCACTGGGTACATATATGTATATGTACTCATGCTACACTTTCTGTGCATTTTGTTGCACAGGTACCTTCATAGTTCAGAAGTTGATTCGGAGACTTACTCCGGCTGCATTCATCCGGAGGCGTTCCGCAGTTGACAGAGTCTCCTTCTTTCCATATCTTTACTTGTATCTTTGTTGCCTTTGTCCCATTTATTCATAGGACAATAGTCGTATAATTGAATAAATCCTTAGAAACTGCTCATGTACTTGTGTCACCGGGTTCTGGGGATGTGTTGAGTCTTGTTTTATTGAATTAATGGCACCTTCCGTCGTATTTAAATCTACAACAGTTTATTTATTTGATTGTGAAATGCAATAAAGGCAACAATTTCGAAATTTTTAAACAGGAAGGTATTTGTAAGAATTAAGGAATTGGCTTGCCCCACAGTGGTGTCCGGCGCCATCACAACCCATAGGTTTTGGGTCGTGACAAGAAACCATGTTTAGGTTGCCTACTTCAGCATCTCTACTACACTCATGTCTATTTTATAAATCTTGTTCACAGCTAATAACTATAATAAAGTAATAAACTGCTATAACGTTACTGCTGCTGCATTTTCATAAGTACCACATCTAGAAATCATGTTTTAGGTACCAATGCATGCATTAGATACCATGTTCTCTAGGACTTTACCTACAGCATGTCTGTTTTAAGTTATATTCTGTTGAACACCTAGGAAGTATGTATTAAAGTTAACAACCTCGCTAAAATGTGTTAAACGGCTAAACATTTTCTGCAAAACTCAACACTGTCTTCAATGTATTATCCATTGTCTTTTAAAATCAAGGTTAAATACCTACATTCAGATTTTGTAAAGAATAAAGAATCAGTATATATTTCAGACACCTAGGCAAACCTTAGGTCTAATACTTATTAAAACCAAAATCAACTGTTTTATGTCTTGCCTATATTAAAAAGAGGTCTTTAAAGCCAATAAGTCCTTTTTTTTAAAATTCTTAAGACTTTGTTGTTTGTTACCATCCTCAACTCATGCTTTGCCTATAAATTGCTGAAGTTTCAAAACCATTTACCCTTTTTCGAAATACATGCAAATCACATTGTTATTTAAAAGTCCTGCTTTACTTTTAATTACTGGTTTTTTCTAAAATTGTTCATTTACTTTTACTGAGCGTTTTTCATTAAAATTGCTGTGCATTCTTTAAACTCATGCTCCTGCCTTTGAAATACTGGATTTCTAAAATCAGTCACTCCTTTCCGCAAATCACTTTGTTTATTTTTAAATCTTGTTTGTCCTCAAACTACTCTGTTTTATTCCTGCTTTGTTACTAAGTTATTTTCGAAATATTCCCTTTGCTAAAACCCGATGAAACCTACTGTTTTCATACTCAATCTCCTGTTTTAAGTTCTGACCTTGAGACCTTTATTGTGTTTGAGACGTGCTATCTTATGTGCCTTATTTGTGGGGGATATATGAGCCTTTAATTGTTTCGTGAATCCCTTATATGCAAGTCCTAACTGTTTTCTACTTGTCGCTTAGAGTTTATCCTTTAAAACTAAGGGTTCAGCCTAGTACTCACCTTGTAGGAATAATAGTCCTAAATACCCTCCAGGACTTATAGGACGGGACGGGTAATAGCACGCAATAAGCATTCGTGACCAGCACATGCGCTTTAAATAACCTTTACGGGGTGGGAAGGGTAGAATGCAGATATGATGACCGGTGCGCTAATACCACGTGTAGCCCCTCTTCGAGGCGTGACATACCGGGTATTGCATTGATGTGATTCGTACTTCTTTAAACCTAGGACAGTTTCTTTTCAAATGTTATTCTAATGTTTTTCTCTAAACCTTTAAAGATTTTCACACCTGTTTGAAATCCCCTCTTATATGAACCTTGCTTGCTACTTGTTCATCGTCCAAATTAACAAAATTTCTTGGTTGGGACCCACAATTGTGGATCTTGAGGGGTGCCTAACACCTTCCCCTTAGGATAATTTCAAGCCCTTACCCAATCTCTAGTAATTCAAACTAGTTTATGAGTTATCAACTCTAGGTGCCCTAACGCACCATAAAAATCATTAGGAGGCGACTCTTCCTTAAACCCTTTTCCTTTAAGGAGTTGTCCAAAATGTCATAAAACTCGATCTCTCCGTACCTAACCCTTGTGATAGAAAAAAGGGGCACGACAACTGATAAAATTCTTCTAATATGCTCTACTCTCGGGTGAGCTTCGTAACTCAAAAATCTACTTGTGTGAACACTAGTATTGAGAAATTCTATGGAGATATCTATGTCTATCATTACGTGTTATAATTTTGTTTAACGGAATATATTTGAAAGAAGAAAATGGAATGTTTCAATTGGCGGTGTGCATATTACTAGTGATTCATAACTGAGGGCGAGATCCTCGCATTTTGATATGATTTGGTATGTTTAAATCGGGCTACGAGCCGCGGTGGAAGTTATGTAGGGACGAGGTTCTTGTGATGGAAATTCTTGTGTTTAAAGTCTCCCTTGTGAATTAAAACTTCACTATAGTACTGGTAGGGAGTCATGCATGTTAGGCTTATTCAACAATTTATGTATAAAATAATGATAATGATCATAATAATAAATGGATAAATAATAATAATAAAAGTAATAATAATAATAATTAAATAAAGAAAGAAAGAAATAAACTAATTAATTAACTGTGTATAATTTGCCAAATCCGTCTAAGAATTATTGAGCTTTGACCGGCGAGGTATGTGCCGCCCATGTGGCGTTAAATGAGACACGTTAAGTCGGGTATATAATTATGAGGTCTTCATGAATTGCACCTCGTCATCAGTATTGTGAAGGTTGAAAGGGGATTATTGTTAACGTGAAGTTGTTGATAATTCTGTAACTGGCTATGAACAACTATTAAGAAAATAGAGCCGGTGAGTATGGGTAGCCTTGTGTATATTCCAGTTGGTGAGAGGTCGTTAGCTTCAAACATTCAGACATTGGCTAATCAGTTCGTGAGGTTGGATATTCCCCCCAGCAGTGTTCTAGCTCGTACAGTCGCTCGGTATTTTCTAATCGAGCATATCCGTAAGCGGCAGGATGGTGACCCACATTTTGCTGTTCTTAGGGACACAGTTCGGCACTGTGATGCCAAGCAGGTTATAGTTGGAGATGATGGTGTTTTAAGGATACATGGTCGGTTATGTGTGCCTAATGTTGATGGCCTTTGGGAGTTGATCCTTGAAGAGGCTCACAATTCTAAGTATTTCATTCACCCATGGGCAGCTAAAATGTACCAAGATTTGAGGCAACATTATTGGTGGAGAAGGATGAAAAAGAACATTGTGGCGTATGTGGATCATTGCTTAAATTATCAGAAGGTAAAGTATGAACATCAGAGACCTGGTTGTTTTCTACAGCAGATAGAGATTCCTGAGTGGAAGTGGGAGCGTATCACTATGGACTTCGTTGTTGGGCTCCCACAGACTAAAAGTAAATTTGACGCAGTGTTATGCCCCGCAATCTTGCGTCGATATTACGTCCTGCAGTACTACATTACGATGATGATATGCTTCGCAATATTAAATTACGACGATGTTGCACCCTGTAGTATTGTACATTGAAATTATCGTAAGGAAATTGATATCAGTCCAAGGAAAAGATTTGTAACGACCCGACCAGTCGTTTTAAGAATTTAAGCTCCGTTCGGGGGTGTAAGGTCCTAAGCAGCGTCGCCTTGTGTATATCGGCTTGTGTGCGTGGTTAGATTCAATTACCGAATAATCCGGAGTCGAATTGAGAGAAATGTTTCAGGTATATGAGCTTAAGTGATGAAAGTTGACCGGAGGTTTGACTTTTGTGTAAACGAACTCAAAATGAGTTTTGGTTAATGCCAACGGCTTCATATGATGATTTTGTACTTAGGCGTGCGTCCGAAATTGCTTTTGGAGGTCCGTAGAGTGATTTGAGGTAATTTGGCGAAAGTTAGAATTTCGGCGTTTCCAGCCGATAGGTGAAATTTTGATATCGGGCCCGGAATGAAACTCCGAGAGTGGCTGTAGGTCTGTTGTGTCATTTGGGATTTGTCTGCAAAATTTACGTTAATCTGGGTTGAATTGATGGGTTTCGACGCGAGTCTTGATATTTGAAGCTTTGAAATTTCCTAAGTTTGATTTTTGGTGTGATTCGTTGTTTTAGTGTTGTTTTATGTGTTTTGAAACCTCGAGCGAGTCTGTGTTAGGTTATATGACTTGTTTTTGTGGTTGGACGGGGTCCCGGGGGCCTCGGGTGTGTTTCGGATGGGTGTCGGGTCCATTTTCCTTATTTTTGAACAACAAAAGTTTCCTTCTGGTTTCCTACTATGCGATCACATAGAAGTAGTTGCGATCGCATAGTGTCTATTTGGGCAGCCCAATTTTTCTTAATCGCGATCGCATAGTCTACTTCGCAATCGCACAACTTGAATATTTCACTCTACGCGATCGCATGCTCATGTTCGCGATCGCAGAAGTATATCTTCCTCTTCTTCGCGATCTCATCTTCACAATCGCGATCGCACAATGCTATTTTAGCAGTGACCATAGACCTCTTCTATGCGATGACATCAACTCATTCGCGATCGCATAGTACCTTTTTTCCAGCAGCAACTTTCCTCTCCGCGATCGCATCCTTGTGTCCGCAATCGCGATGCTTTAATAGCTGGGCAGAACAGTTTTAAACTAAAAAATCAGGATTTCACAATTTTAAACATATTTTGACTTCTAGAACTCGGTTTTGAGCGATTATTTGAGGGTTTTTCACACAAATCAAATGGGTAAGTCTTCTTTGTCACGCCCCAAAACCGAGGGACACGACCAGCGCTCGACCGGGTAGCCCCAGTCAAGAAGACCTGGATTCCTTTTTCTATCCCACGTATTATCCCGAGATTCCAATGTACAATATTCAATTATAATTTAGACACATTCTTACAACCTGGAATTTAATTATAGATTTCTGTCATTACCCACATGTGGTACAATACTTACAAAATATACATAGCATACAAGTTTAATTTACGTGGTCTACAACTTATACTGCCCAAAATACATATGTACATAACCCACATTTCCTGTCAACAGAGCCTCTAAGAGTACGAAAGAGTTATGTAATACTTGCCGGTAAAAAGGCTCCGGCTATAACTTACACAAATACCAAAATAAAAATCCGGAAGAAGAGGTGGCATGAACCACACAGGGCCCCGAGAGGAGAGGGGATCACCAAAATAGCTGATAGGACGTAGAGGAGGCACTACTGTCGGTGGGCTGGAGTACCTGCTATAAAACCTACAATCATCACAAGAATGTAGCGCCCCCGGCAAAAGGGTCGTCAGTACATTTGAATTGTACTGGTATGTATGAACAAACTTTACTCTAAGTAAACTCAACAATGCACAGGCAAGAGACAGATAGAGAGTCACACAATCACTGCACAAGATACAGAAAGAAACACAATGGAAGTTCCACGATTTTCACCTCATCACAATAACAATCACAATTCCACCCTTGTCTCTTCTCAACATTTCACCCTTATTTCTTGTGTTGCCGCGCGCAACCCGATCCCACCTGTCAATCACAATCGTTTTTTATGTTTCTGTTGCAGCGTGCAACCCGATCCCACCAGATAATCACAATCATTTGTTGTGTTTCTGTTGCGGCGTGCAACCCGATCCCACCGGACAATCACAACACACACTTATCACTTCTCACATATCACCCTTATCCCTCCTGTTGCGGCGCGCAGCCTGATACCACCAAACAATCATATCTCATATCAACAATGACAATTCACAATTCAATCACAGAAAATTTCAGCAATAGGAATACAGCTTCTTTACAACCCACAATACGTATAAAAAGAAAATCGTGCCACAACAAACCTTACCAAATAGTGAATCATATACGATATTGCCACAGCCTTTTTATTCAATTACATCACACCACAACTCCTTTTCATTACTTGTTACACATCCTTTAGCATATACATTCATACTCTTGGATTCATTATCCTACTAGCATCATTTAACATAGCATAGTAGTGTGGTGATCAACTAGAGACAGACAAGGAATACACTTCACGCTTCAACACAATTCGAACAACCAGTTGCACACATTCACACCAATACACGTACCGTATGCTCGGACACCACAAAGCGATTTTATAAAGATTAAAGTTAGCAATACATACCTAGAGTCGAGTTTCCCCTTTTTAATTTCTATTGCAATTCACCGAACCGTCTAGCACCGTTAA
The DNA here is from genome assembly GCA_005239495.1 of Nicotiana undulata. Taxonomy (NCBI): domain Eukaryota; kingdom Viridiplantae; phylum Streptophyta; class Magnoliopsida; order Solanales; family Solanaceae; genus Nicotiana; species Nicotiana undulata. Next base: position 7,856 of record ML293039.1, read on the forward strand.
TCTAGTTCACAATGCGACATATTTTCCTTAGAATTAGGAGTCTCGAATTCATTTGAGCATTTTATGAAACACTATGTGATCCCTTAGCTTAACTAAACCCCTTTTTAGTGAAAGATTACTCTACTTGCTTCCCTTTACTAGGTTATGGAAGATTATTCACATGCATGCAAGGTATAAACTTTCATTCTCAAGAACCAACCTATGTGTGTTTTATTCTTACCTAAATTCTGTGAATTTGGGGAAATAGGGTGAAGACTTACGTCTTAAGATGAAGAAGATGACGACTACTCGATAAACTTCCAGGCCTGAGTAGAGATGGAGGACCAATTTGGGGAAGATGAGGACTTCTCTCTCTAGAACCCACTCTCACTCCTCTCTATTTTGTTTAGAATTTAGTTAAAATAAAAGGGGTAGGGGTTAAATGAAGCTGGGGTCGGGTATAAAAGTTTAGAAAATTAAAATCCTGTGTCAAATATGTGGTCAGGAATGCGATCGCATTCCTGACATGCGGTCCGCAGAGTTGACCGCAAAATGGCCCTCAGGTGGGCCAAAATTTGAAAACAATCTGCCAAGGTATGCGACCACTATGCGGTCCGCATACTCGTTATGCGATCGCATAACACCCAATTTCTGGAAAATTTAATTCCTTAGCTCCCGGGGTACTTTTTGTTCAAATTAGGTCCGTTTTAGGAATTTCCACAATAAAAGCAACTCGGGGACTCATTCGGCCATTATTTTAAGCAAGAAATTTTACGGGTCTTTACATTCTCCCCCCCTTAAAAATCATTCGTCCTCGAATGAGGATTTTGGAAATCGTTGGGTTTTGAAAACATGATATGCAAACTTCCCAATTTACATTAACTTGTTCAGAAAATTTCGCCAGAGTTTCCTTTGTAATTAGGCCCATCTACCTGTCAGAGAGCCCCTAAAACACATTTCCAAGCACTATTACACAGTTTTAACCATTCAATAGCTCACACACCAAGTTGTTACCTCAACAATTTACAGTATTTGATCACTTTATCAACTACACATAACTCATTCTCCTTACCTCACAATTGCACATGATTCAATTAGTGTGACATATTTGCACATAACTTTGGGCCATTTCAGTGCGCCCCATACAGTTCAATCACCTCAATAGATCATAGACAATTCATTTAACCATTACCAATCTACACTACCATTAATCACTTACTTAGCACATTTGTTTCACAAAACTTTTATTTGCTTTAAAGGGGTCACATATTTTTCAAGTAAGGGCAGCACAAATAATTGTGGTATGCATAGAAAAAGTTACAACAACAAGGCTTTTTAGCGGAAAACAAGTTAGGGTCCCTCTTATGTAACATTAACCACAACTTACAATTTCCTAGGAATAGGAACACGCACGATTCACTACTAGACTCATTCAAACAAGTGGGGGTACTTTTCTTTCATTTCCTTCTCCGCTTCCCATGTAGCTTCTTCGACTTGCTCACTTCGCCATAACACTTTGACTAAAGCAACTTCCTTATTTCTCAATTTACGGACTTGCCTATCAAGAATAGCAATCAGAACCTCTGCATATGATAGTTCTTCATTTACCTCAATGGTTTTGACTGGCACGATGGTGGATGGATCTCCAATTACCTTTTTCAACATGGACACCTGGAACACCGGGTGTACTAATGACAACTCAGGGGGCAATTCCAACCTATAAGCTACTTGCCCTATCCTTTGATAAATCCGATACGGCCCGACGTACCTAGGGCTCAACTTCCCTTTCTTCCCAAACCGCATCACTCCCTTCATGGGAGACACCTTTAGGAACACCCAATCATCTACTTAGAATTCTAATTCTCTCTGGCGAACATCAGCGTAAGATTTCTGGAGACTCTGAGCAGTTTTCATCCTTCCCTAAATGACTCTAACTTTCTCCATAGCTTGCTGCACAAGATCTGGTCCTAACAATTCTGCTTCACCAACCTCGAACCATCCGATCGGAGATCTACACCTCCTTCCGTACAATGCCTCAAACGGGGCCATTCGGATACTAGCATGGAAGCTGTTATTATAAGCAAACTCGACAAGCGGCAAATGATCATCCCAATTACCCTTGAAGTCTAAAACACAAGCCCGTAGCATATCTTCGAGCGTCTGAATAGTCCGCTCTGCCTGACCGTCAGTCTGTGGATGGAAAGCCGTGCTGAGATTTACCTGAGTACCCAAACCTTGCTGAAATTTCCGCCAAAAATTAGCTGTAAACTGGGCCCCTCGATCTGAGATAATAGAAACTGGAGTGCCATGAAGTCTAACTATATCCTTGATGTACAATTGAGCATAATGTTCCGCTGTATCGGTGGACTTGACTGGCAAAAAAAGTGAGCTGATTTCGTAAGTCGATCCACTATCACCCAAATCGAGTCGAACTTGCGCTGAGTGCGAGGTAACCCTACCACGAAATCCATATTAATCATTTCCCACTTCCACATTTGTATTTCCATAAGCTGTGTTAACCCACCGGGCCTATAATGCTCGGCCTTCAACTGTTGAAAATTTGAACATTTGGATACAAGGTCCGCCACATCCCTCTTCATACAGCTCCACCAATAAATTTCCCGGAGATCATGATACATTTTCGTAGAACCTGGGTGCACAGAATACCTGGAGCTATGAGCCTCCGCCATTACCCTCTCCCGAAGATTATCCACATCTGGAACACATAGCCTACCTTGACATCGCAACAATCCATCATTGCTGCCGAGTGAAAATGCCGAAATCTTGTTATTCAGAACTGCCTCCTTCAACTGTGCCAATGCTGGATCACTAAACTGCTTTGCTTTGACTTCCGCTACAAGTGACGATTCTGCCCCATTTTGCGCCATAACCTCCCCTTCGCCTGAGGTCGAAAGACAAACCCCCAAACTGGCCAATTGATAAACCTCCCTAGCCAAGGGCCTCTGATATGCTTCCAAATGAGCCAAACTACCCATAGACATCCGACTGAGAGCGTCGGCCACCACATTCGCCTTCCCTGGATGGTACAAAATGTTCATATCATAATCTTTGAGCAATTCTAACCACCTCCGTTGCCTTAGATTCGGTTCCTTCTGCTTGAATAAATACTAAAGACTCTTGTGGTCTAAGAACAGGTCCACGTGGACCCCATAAAGATAATGCCGCCAAATTTTTAATGCAAACACCATTGCCGTGAGCTCCAAATCATGCGTCGGATAATTCTTCTCGTGATTCTTGAGTTGACTTGACGCATACGCTATAACCTTCCCATGTTGCATCAACACACACCCCACACCAACCCTTGAAGCATCGCAATAAACCACAAATACCTCTATACTTTCTGGCAAGGTCAATACCGGTGCCGACGTCAATCTCGACTTCAATTCCTGAAAACTTTTCTCACAAGCGTCGGACCACTGGAACTTCACCGCTTTTTGCGTCAATTTAGTCAATGGGGAGGCGAGGGTAGAGAATTCCTCCATAAACTGCGAATCTCTGTCGGGGTCATTTTTCTAGGCCAATCTTTCACTACCGCGGTCTTCTGAGGATCAACCTGAATCCCTTCTCTGGAAACAACATGACCCAAAAACGCGACTGATTCTAGCAAAAACTCACATTTCGAAAATTTAGCATACAGCTGGTGATGATGAAGGGTCTGCAGGACTGCTCTGAGGTGATTAGCATGATCATCCCGACTCCGCGAGTAGACAAGGATGTCATCAATAAAAACAATCACGAAGAAGTCTAGAAATGGCTTGAAAACCTGATTCATAAGATCCATAAAAGTTGCTGGAGCATTGGTCAGCCCAAAGGACATTACCAAAAATTCAAAATGACCATAACGAGTCCTGAAGGCGGTCTTAGGAATATCCTGCTCTCTGATCTTCAACTGATGATACCCAGACCGTAAATCAATTTTGGAGAAGAACCTCGCACCTTGCAATTGATCAAACAAATCATCTATTTGAGGCAATGGATACTTGTTTTTGATAGTGACCTTGTTGAGTTGCCCATAATCAATACACATCCGAAGCGACCCATCCTTCTTTCTAACAAAAAGAACCGGAAAACCCCACGGCGACACACTCGGCTGAATGAACCCCTTTTCTAATAAATCCTTCAGCTGCTCCTTTAACTCCCTTAACTCTGATGGCACCATTCTGTATGGTGGAATAGATATTGGGTGGGTATCTGGTAGTACATCAATTCTGAAATCAATCTCCCTATCTGGCGGAATCCCGGGAAGCTCGTCCGGAAACACTTCAAGAAACTCATTCACGACTGGCACGGACTCGGGGGCCGACACTTCTGAAGCGGTGCCCGCTACCCGGACCAAATCATAGATACACCCCGTCTTAATCATCTTCGAGGCCTTAAGGCAGGAGATAAACCTACCTTTCGGCATCACACCATTCCCCTTCCACTCAATAACCGGCTTATTAGGAAACTCTAGCCTCATGATTCTGGTTCGACAGCCGAGTTTAGCAAAGCATGAATAAAGCCAGTCCATTCCCATAATAATATCAAAATCTACCATCCCAAGCTCAATAAGGTTGGCTGTGGTAACGCGACCACATACTGTGACAACACAATTCTTATAGACTCGCACTGCCGTAATAGAATCACCGACCGGAGTCGATACAGAGAACGACTCATGAAGCTGTTCGAGTTCTATCCCAAAACTTGAGGCAATAAACGGGGTAACATAAGACAAGGAGGACCCCGGATCAATAAGAGCATAACAATCAAGTGTTTGAACATTTAGAATACATGTAACAACATCTAGAGAAGCCTCTGCGCTCTGGCGACCAGTAAAAGAATAGAATCGGCTGGGTCCAGCTCTACCACGAGCCCCACCCCTACGTGCACCACGTCCTGCTGGAGCCGAAGGACGCACTGAAGATGTGGCGGCTGAAGAACCGGATGACTGGGCAAATACCATACCCATGCCTTGGCTGGGCGCACGACAATCCCGCTGAAGATGACCCCTCACCCCACACCTGTAGCATATCGGACGATCAAAATAACAGGCCTTAGTATGATACCCTCCGCATTTAGGTCACGGAGCCCTCCCCTACTGCTGGAACCTTCCTCCGGGACAACCTGACTGATGGGGTCTCCTACTGTCGGATCTTAGTCTCCACTGACTATTCGGCTGATAACGTTGCACTGGCTGAGGACTGTGCATAAGACTGGGATGGCCCTGATGGCCCCCTCCCCTGAACTAATCTCCCCCCTGCAAGTGCGCTCCCTGGGTGACCCACTGACCGGGCTCAACTATTACTCTCCCTGTCTGCCCGTATCTTCAACTTTCTAGCCTCCGTGGCCTGGGCGAACCCCACGATCTTTCCATAATTCATATCCAAGTGTAAAGCCGCTGTAGCAGCCTCATTCACAACCAAAGGACTGAGACCCTGAACAAATCGTCGAACTCAAGCATCCATGGTCGACACTAACTGAGGAGCATACTTGGACAATCTTACGAACTCCATGTGGTACTCCCAAACACTAATACTGCCCTGCTTGAGGACCTCAAACTCAGTGGCACGGGCTTCCACAGTCTCGACAGGCAAGAAGTGATCCATGATCACATCCACGAACTCGCCCCATCTAGCCGGAGGACTTCCCTCCCCACGGGAACCCTCCCACATCTAGAACTAGGAATATGCTGCTCCCCTCAGCCTGTACGAAGCTAACTCGACCCTCTCTGTCTCTGTAGACTTCATCACCCGAAGGGTGTTGTACATCCCATCAAGAAAATCCTGTGGATCGGCCTCTGGATCCGTACCTGAGAACTCTGGAGGGGCCAACCGCAGAAACTGGTTGACTCTGGAGCCGGCGGAATCTCCCAGTCCACTGGAGGACGCATGGGTAGCATGAGATCTTTGGGCCTGAGCGGCCACCAACTGAGTTAACATATGAATAGCTCCTCTGAGGTCCCCCTCGGACGTACCGGGACCGGAAGTTGGAAACGTAGAGGGATCAGGAATATCAGCGGGAGGGATTGCAGCACCCTCCGCCGCCGCAGGAACAGGAATGCTTTGATCCGGAATAGAAGGGTCCGGCAGATTCAAGGTCGGGGAGTCACTCTCACCCGTACTACCAGGTACATGATTCACAGCCACACTTGGGGTGGCATTGGCCTCAAGGCCGAGTCGAGCTCTCTTCTTTGGTGCCATTACTGAAAATTTCGGAACAAAGCACGAATTAGGCAAGGGCATTTTCACTTTCCACCTCACCGCACGATATAGAATAACAATGAGATGAGTAATTTCCTATATGTCCATGTAGCCCCCTAATTATAGATGTGGTCGACAACATACTGATAATAAGGGCTCTACTAGACACGGCTCCGAGACATCCTAGGACTCTTTTAAAACCTTAAGCTCTGATACCAAGCTTGTCACGCCTCAAAATCGAGGGACACGACCGGCGCTCGACCGGGTAGCCCTAGTCATGCGGACCTGGATTCCTTTTTCAATCCCACGTATTATCCCGAGATTCCAATGTACATTATTCTATTATAATTTAGACATATTTTTACAACCTGGAATTTAATTATAGATTTCTGTCACTACCCACATGTGGTACAATACTTACAAAATATACATACATACAGGTTTACTTTACGTGGTCTACAACTTATACTGCCCAAAATACATATGTACATAACCCACATTTCCTGTCAACTGAGCCTCTAAGAGTACGAAAGAGTTATATAATACTTACCGGTAACAAAGCTCCGGCTATACCTTACACAAATACCAAAATAAAAATCCGAAAGAAGAGGTGGCATGAACCACACAAGGCCTCGAGAGGAGTGGGGCTCACCAAAACAGCTAATAGGACGTAGAGGAGGCACTATTGTCGGTGGGCTGGAGTACTTCCTATAGAACCACCTACAATCATCACAAGAATGTAGCGCCCCCGGCAAAAGGGACGTCAGTACATTTGAATTGTACTGGTATGTATGAACAAACTTTACTCTAAGTAAACTCAACAATGCACAAGAAAGAGACAGACAGAGAGTCACACAATCACTGCACAAGATACAGAAAGAAACACAATGGAAGTTCCACGGTTTTCACTTCATCACAATCACAATCGCAATTCCACCCTTGTCTCTTCTCAACATTTCACCCTTATTTCTTCTGTTGCGGTGCTCAACCCGATCCCACATGTCAATCACAATCATTTATTATGCTTCTGTTGTGGCGTGCAACCCGTTCCCACCGGATAATCACAATCATTTGTTGTGTTTCTGTTGCGGCGTGCAACCCGATCCCACCGGACAATCACTTCACACTCTTATCACTTCTTACATACCACCCTTATCCCTCATGTTGCGGTGCGCAACCCGATCCCACCAAAAAATCATATCTCATATCAACAATGACAATTCACAATTCAATCACAGAAAATTTCAGCAATAGGAATACAGCTTCTTTACAACCCACAATACGCATAAAAAGAAAATCGTGCCACAACAAACCTTACCAAATAGAGAATCATATACGATATTGCCACAACCTTTTTATTCAATTAAATCACACCACAACTCCTTTTCATTACTTGTTACACACCCTTTAGCATATACATTCATACTCCTGGATTCATAATCCTACTAGCATCATTTCACATAGCATAGTAGTGTGCTGATCAACTAAAGACAAACAAGGAATACACTTCACACTTCAACACAATTCGAACAACCAGTTGCACACATTCACACCAATACACGTACCGTATGCTCGGACACCACAAAGCGATTTTACAAAGATTAAAGTTAGCAATACATACCTGGAGTCGAGTTTCCCCTTTTTAATTTCTATCGCAATTCACCGAACCGTCTAGCACCGTCAATCTAGTTCACAATGCGACATATTTACCTTAGAATTATGAGTCTCAAATTCATTTGAGAATTTTATCAAACACTATGTGATCCCTTAGCTTAACTAAACCCCTTTTTAGTGAAAAATTACTCTACTTTCTTCCCTTTACTAGGTTATGGAAGATAATTCACATGCATGCAAGGTCTCAACTTTCATTCTCAAAAACCAACCTATGTGTGTTTTATTCTTAGCTAAATTCTGTTAATTTGGGGAAATAGGGTGAAGACTTACCTCTTATGATGAATAAGATGACGACTACTCGATAAACTTCCAGGCCTGAGTAGAGATGGAGGACCAATTTGGGGAAGATGAGGACTTCTCTCTCTAGAACCCACTCTCACTTCTCTCTATTTTGTTTAGAATCCAGTTAAAATGAAAGGGGGAGGGGGTTAAATGAAGTTGGGTTCGGGTATAAAAGTTTAGAAAATTAAAATCCCGTGCCAAATATGCGGTCAGGAATACGATCGCATTCCTGATATGCGGTCTGCAGAGTTGATCGCAGAATGGCCCCCAGGTGGGCCAAAATTTGAAAACAATCTGCGCAGGAATGCGACCACAATGCGGTCTGCATACTCGTTATGTGATCGCATAGTGTGTCGCATAACACCCCTCCCCAAAACTCAAAGGCAATAATGCGACAGCTATGCGATCCGCAGAACCGAAATGCGGTCGCAGATTGGACCGCATAGTTGTCCTTCAGTTGGGCAGTGATCTTCCTGTGTATGCGACAACTATGCGGTCCGCATACACGTTATTCTATCGTATAGTGCGTCGTATAACACCCAATTTCTGGAAAATTTAATTCCTTAGCTCCCGGGGTACTTTTTGTTCAAATTAGGTCCGTTTTAGGAATTTCCACAGTAAAAGCAACTCGGGGACTCGTTCNGTGATCTTCCTGTGTATGCGACAACTATGCGGTCCGCATACACGTTATTCTATCGTATAGTGCGTCGTATAACACCCAATTTCTGGAAAATTTAATTCCTTAGCTCCCGGGGTACTTTTTGTTCAAATTAGGTCCGTTTTAGGAATTTCCACAGTAAAAGCAACTCGGGAACTCGTTCGGCCATTATTTTAAGCAAGAAATTTTACGGGTATTTACATTCTTCCACTATAATTAATTATATTTCATGAATTTGTTCTTGTTTTTATCATTTAATTTGTGTTTTAGGTTAAGGGAATTGTGTGTTTTGAAAGAAAACTTCTAAAAGAAAATTTCATGATTTGAAAGACCAAATGACATCGGAAATTGATAAATTTAGTATGGGTCAACTCGTATCGAAATGGGTAATCGGAGTTTGTAAAATTTGTCGGGTTTCGAGGTGCGGGCCTGGGGATCGACTTTTGGGTCAATTTTTATAAATTAGTAAAGATTGAAACTTTATTATTCAGAATTATTCCTTATACGTGCTATGTGTGTTTTGAAGTTGTTTTAGTTGATTTTGAGTCGTCCGGAGGTCTTTCTGCCCGAGAAGTTCAGTTTTGAGTATCCGATTGTCGCCTTTGAGGTTAGTATCTTGCTTAACCTTGTGCGGGGGAACTACCCCCTAGGATTGAGTCTTCTTTGTTGATTGTAGTCTGTGTATGCGAGGTGACGAGTGCGTACTCGGACTTATTTGCTAATAGATTGCCCTTTTAGGACTCGTAGGTCCTTATGCTACATGTGAATGAATTGTCATTGTTACATTTGAATCCGTGGTGGTTAATTTCATCCTCTTCCTGCTTAAATTGGAATTACTTGCTTTTGGATTCCTTTCATTGGCTATTCGATCTTACATGACTTAACTGAGTATTTTACCTTCTTTATCAGTATGCTATCTTTTCTTCATAAACTGCCTAATTGACTAGGATTAGTATTACTTGCCCTATAATTGTTTAGCAGTAATTGGAATATCTATACGTTGGTTTCAAGCATGCCCGTGAGTCGTATATTGTTATTTCTTGATTCTTCCTTAAGTGCTACTTAGGTTTTGTTAGATGATTTCCCATGTTGATGGTATATTCCTTGGTGTTGCCTTTTACTGAGCATGGTTCAAGCTGAGTTTATTCTGTGAAGCTAATTGTCTAAGTGAGATTGGTTATAGCTGAATCCATTGCCGGGATGATTTGGTTTCTTTGGTTGTGAACTTGAATATATAGAATCGTTTCTAGGTTTGACTTGTTTTTCCCTCGTTATGATGTTCTATTTGTGCTTGGCATTCCTTTTAGTGGCTACTTCTTATGAGTGAGTTTTTACAATTCTTGTGATTCAAGCCTTTGTATTGATTTGCTCACCACACCTTGCATCCGGTCTTTGTTGCTTTTGTGCCTTTTGTGGCACTGTATGATGTTTTTGTCGTATTCTGGTTGTTTTTCTCAGTGGCTGCATTGCATATTGAAATTGGGACTACGGACTGAGACCCGGGAGCTTCCCCCCTGTACTGCATTGCATATTTAAATTGGGACTACGAACTGAGATCTGGGAGCTTTCCCCCTGTACTGCATTGCATATTAAAATTGGGACTACGGACTGAGATCCGGGAGCTTTCCCTCTATATTGCATCGCATATTTAAATTGGGACTACGGACGACATTCCGGGAGCTTTCCCCCTGTACTGCATTGCATGAAAAAATATGAGTTACAGACTGAGTTCCGATGGTTTTATCATTGAGGAGATTTGGAGCGAAAGCTATATATATATATATATATATATATATATATATATATNCACTTTACTACGCATCTGTTCAATTATAAGAGTTCACAATTTAATAATAAGCATGCAACCAAGCATAAAATAGTGTAATTTAGTCTTAGCACCCCAATAATAGTCTAAGCAAAACCTCCCAAGACTGGATTCAATAGTCATAAGCATCTACGAATAAAAACTAAATAAGGAAGGGAAGTGGAGAAGCTGTGGACGCTGGACAGCTACCTCGCAATCCCGTGAACTGCTACTAACGAACAAGGCAGCTACTGCTCCAAATCGGTACCTAGATCTGTGCACAGAGGCACAAGGAGTCTTTATGAGTACGCCAACTCAATAGTAATGAAAATAAATCACAGCCTGAGAATTATAAAATACACAGTACAGATACACAATTCCACAGAACCAGTAAAACACCAAGTCACCATGTAGTATTCATCAAATAATAAGTTCGAAATCAGTTTCCAGAAATCCCTTGAAAATAAGTGCAATATCAGTATATCTCAGTAAAATTCTCAGTAAAACCAGTTTGAATACGAAGTAAATCATAGTTCGAAAACTTAGTAAAATCATCATAAATCTGGCCCTGGGGCCAAAATCATTTCTCGTAACAGTTTCCTCTCAGGCATTCTCTCAATCACTCAGTAACAGCCCCGCGGGCAATAATTTTCACTCAGTATCATACCCGTGGGCAATAATCATCACTCAATAGGTACCTGCGCTCACTGGGGGTGTGTACTGACTCCGGAGGGGCTCATACAGCCCAAGCGCTATAACAACATAGGCCTGAAAGCCTTCTCACAACATAGGCCTCAAAGCCTCCCTCATATAAGGCTTGAAAGCCTCCTCACAATGTAGGCCTGAAAGCCTCCCTCATATAAGGCCTGAAAGCCTCCTCACAATATAGGCGTGAAAGCCTCCCTCATATAAGTCCTGAAAGCCTCCTCACACTATAGGCCTGAAAGCCTCCCTCATATAAGGCCTGAAAGCCTCCTCACAATATAGGCGTGAAAGCCTCCCTCATATAAGTCCTGAAAGCCTCCTCACACTATAGGCCTGAAAGCCTCCCTCATATAAGGCCTGAAAGCCTCCTCACAATATAGGCCTGAAAGCCTCACTCAGTCAGACACTCGATTTGCCCTTAGGCCATAACATACCGGGTTCTCGACCTAAAACAGTGTTTTATTTTTAAATAAATAGTATCAAAATACTCTGAGTGTCAAAACAATTTATCGGGAAAATACTTAGTGTAAAATCATAACATATCAGTGAGGAAAATATAGTAAACACAACTCCAAGGGGTAAACAAGTCGGCACTAGGCCCCAAACACGGCTTACAGCCCAAATCATATCAAGTATATATAGTACTGTTGGAAATAAGCATTAGAAAGCCGTTTCGCAACTCAATTGTAGCCTAAGTAAGGAATATATCTCCAAAGTTTTAACCTTCGCGTTTAAAAACCCGTGAAAGGGTGCATAGTTCGGGGTTTCATACCCTCGGGATAGAATTTAAAGACATTCCTTAACTCGAACTAGCCCGAAACTACTTCGCAATGCGTTTGCCTTTCGAATCAACTTCCGGATGATCCAAATCTACCAAGTTCAGATTTTTATCATCAAATTATGCTCAAGGAATAAATTCCAATTGAAAAATATCGAATTTAGCTCAAAAATCCGAATTCGGTCAAAACCCGACCCCCGGGCCCGCGTCCCGAAACTAAGAAATTTTTATACCAAAATGTTCTTCGTCATCTCCTGAGTCCGTACATATAAAGAACACCAAAATCGGAGTTCGTTTGACCCCCTAAAATCGACCCCTAAAGGTCTCATAATCTCAAACCCTAAACCCACCTTTTTCTACTGATTTCCATGAATTTAATACTGAGATTATGTTCTATAATCACCCATAATTGAGTTTTAATGTCAAAAACACTTACCTCTAAGAAGAACACTGATTTCCCTCTTCAAAAATCGCCTGAAGAGATCTGTGTCAGTACAAAAATGGTGTAAAAAGGGTTTAGGTCGCGGAAGGGTTTATTTAAATATGCCCCGTGATTTACTCTCTGCCATCGCCGTCAATGACACGCAATCGCACATCACACTCATTTTCCTCCTTCACGATCGTAGCACTGTGCACGCGATCGCACTGTGCATTTTGCCAGCCACTCCCACGCGCCCAAACACCCTACGCGATCGCACCCTGGCACACGCGATCGCACTGGGCCCCTCTCCTCCTTATCCACGATCGCAGGCCATTGTTCGTGATCGCACAACACAAATGAGCCTTCCCTAAACTTAACTCTCCGCGATCGCAGTGAAGAAATTGTTGTTGTACAAACACCAGAAAACCAACAATCTATTCAAGTCCAAATGAGTCTGTTTATCACCCGAAATCAATCTCGAGCCCCTCGGGACCCCAACTAACTATACCAACACATCACATATGATCATTAAAACTTAGTTGCACTCTCAAAACACTAAAATTAACATCAAAACACCAAATTTGCATCAGATTCAAGCCTAAGAACATTGATATTGCTAGAATCCACCAATGATGCTGAAACTATCCAAAACAACTCCGATTTACTAGAAATTTTTCATACACATCCAAAATGACATTACGAACCTGTTCCAACTGTTAGAATTCCATTCCGACCCCGATAGCCTATTTTCCACTGCCGACCGGAAATCACCAAAAACTAACTTTCGCCAATTCAAGCCTAATTCTACACCGGACATCACAAAAATATTCTGGACACACTCCTAAGTCCCAAATCACCTAACGAAGCTATCCAAGCCATAAAATTCGCATTCTGAGGTTTTTTACCAATAAGTCAACTCTCAATTGACGTTTCTAACTTCAAGGCTATTTTTAAATACGAAGTGACTAATTTCTGATTATAACCATTCCAATTTCAAACCTACCAACTCTAACACATCAATAACAGTATAACCAACCTATAACAAGTCAATAACAGTAATTTCAATGCAAGTTCTAAGGAACGACCGGCCGGGTCGTCACAATTATCTCCAGGAAAAAGTTATGTCTGAAGGACTTCTAGTCGAAAGGTACATTTGCAAAGTATTTGTCTTGCATAAAATGATATTTGAAAGAGCAGTATTTGGAAAAGTATATTTGAACACCACGTAATTTGAAGGGACTAGGATTTAAAGATTCCTCTTTATAAAAGTATATATAAATATACATTCGGAGAAAGTATGTTTCAAAGAAGAAATTTCTCTATTCCGAAATGGTATATCTTTACAGATTTCGAAATAAATTCACGACTTAAAGGTTTTCACTAGAAGGTTTGACTAGCTTTATTGAGTTTATTAGCTAAGGCCTGATTTGAATAAATTGATGCAGTGCTGAGTTGCTAGTGTTTTATTGGGTTGTGATTCCCGACGTTTGGCTTGCATTCTTTCCATTCTCTTTGCATATTTCTATTATGTTGTCTGTTGATCGTAATTGTTGAGTTTTCTTCCAAATTATTCTATCGTACCGTTAATTTTATCGGAAAATCATTAGATTGATATTATGTTTCGGTCATTCTTATATTTATGCCTTTTACTTGATCGACCAGTGGTGTTTTGACTAGTCTTCATCACTACTCCACCGAGGTTAGTTTTGGTACTTACTGGGCACCGTTGTGGTGTGCTCATACTACACTTCTGTGCATTTTTGTGTGCAGATCCAGGTATCTATTGTTAGTAGATGTGCGGGTTCATTGACGAGGAGACTCAAAGTAAACATGTTGCTGCGTGCGCAGGCTTCGGAGTCACCTTCCTGTTATTTCAATTGTACTTACTTATTTCTAGACAGTTGTATTTAGATTCGGTAGAAAGATTTCGTAGAGCTTATGACTTGTATTTACCAGGTTTTGGGGAAAATGTAAACCCAATCAAGATTTCTATTATGGATATTGTTAATGTTGTTTTATTATTGTTATTGTGGTTAAATGTTAGGCTTACCTAGTCCCTAAGACTAGGTGCCATCACAGTACACAATCAAGGGAAATTTGGGTCGTAACAAGTTGGTATCAGAGCCCTAGGTTCATAGGTGCTACAAGTCATAAGCGAGTTTAGTAGAGTCTTGTGGATCGGTACGGAGACACCTTTACTTATCTTCGAGAGGCTACAGAACTATTAGGACAATTTCACTTCCTCCATTCCTATCGTGCGAGTTCATTGATCTTGAAGTTTAAAATTATCGTTCCATTCTCTCACCGATGGTGAGGAAACGAACTGCGGTCCCTGATGATGTTACCCCGAAGCAAATGTCACGATGGTCAGAGACAGAGGCCGACGAGGAGCACGTGTCGCCGTTAAGATGCCTTCTAGAGCAGTCGTTGAGGAGTCGCCAACAGTTCTAGTTGGGAGACAGGTACTGGGGGAGCCTGTTGCTATCCCGGGCATCAGGAGGCCTGGGCATAGTTTTGAGAATAATTGGGATATTGACTCAGGCGAGATTGATTCTAGTTCACCGGCTATTACACATATCAGGGGAGGAGTTCAGACTCCCACCGTCTACACTCCAGAGCAGTGAGATCATATTGGTCAGGTTCTAGTTGTCATAGCAGCATGACTTGTGGTTTCAGTTTAGCCCGTGATTAGGGCAGTATCATCGGAGGAAGAATACCTTGGACTGGAGAGGTACAGGAAGTACCACCGTTCTATATTTGAGTCGATTGGCGGCCGAGGGTGCCCAGGGTTTCCGGGAGAAGTGTCACTTTATTCTTCACACTTCGGGTGTTGTGGAGACGAGCGGGATTGCTTTTGACACGTCTCAAGTTCAGAGTAGTGGGTTGATTATTGCGCCTTTTTTTTCCCCTCTTAAAGCGGAGAGATCGGGTTTATGACATTTGGACAACTCCTTTTGAAGGTTAAAAGGAAGAGTCGCCACCTAACGATTTTGTATGGTGCATTAGGGCACCTAGATTAGTTAACTCGTAAGACTAGTTTACGTTACCAAAGATTGGGTAAGGGCTTGAAGTTATCCCAAGGGGAAGGTATTAGGCACCCCTCAGGATCCACAACTGTGGTTCCCGGCCAAATGGTTTTTGTGAATTCAGACAATAAGCAAATAACAAATAAGGCTCATATAAGAGGGGATTTCAAACAAGTATTGAAGATTATTAAAAAGTTGAAAGAAATCAAAAGTAAATATTTGAGAAAAGGATGTCCTAGGTTTAAAGTAATATGGATCACATCAATGCAAAACTCGATAGGCAGAGCTACACGTGGTATTAGCGCACCGGTCATCATATCCATATTCTACCCTTTCCCACCTCGCGAAGGTATTAAAACGCGTGTTGGTCACGAAGCTTATCGCGTGCTATTACCCGTCCCATCCTATCAGTCCTGGAGGAAGTTATGGACAACTATTCCTAAAGGGTAGATACTAGGCTGAACTCTTAGGTTTAAAGGGCAACATGCTAGGCGACAAGCAAGAACAGTTAGGACTGCAAACAGAGGGGAAACACGTAGAGGCAAACATAAGGCTCAGATATTCCTCCACAAGTTATACGCATAATAAGCACAACTAAAACACAAGTAAGGTCTTTAACTTCTAAACCTAAAGCATGATGTCTAGGTGAGAATACGGTAGCGAGGAAGGTTTATTGCAGAGTTTCAGAGAAAGGATTTTTTTACCAGTTCAGAATACTGATTTTGACCTATTATTAGCCAAAAGTACATAGAAGTAGATATCCGGTTTTAGCAAGTTTAAGCCCTAAGGCTTGCCTAGGCGTATTAAACTGCTTCAATTGAAACTGTTTTAGCTCCTAGTTTTAGAAAAATAGTCGTTAAGCAGGAATAAGTCAGTTTTAGTTACCAGTTTTAGGAGAAATAATTGTGAAGCATGGATAAGTCTGCTTCAATTTTAAACAGACAAAGGGAGTGAGTGATAAGAGAATACGAATTCAAATTCTAGAAGGCATGATGTCTAAATGCAAATAAGATGCAACATGATGCATAAGATTCTACATGGTATTCTAAATGCATGAGCATTTTCAGCATTGGAATCTATTTTAGCGAGATCCATTAATTGATACATTTTCCTTAAGGCAGAACGTAGTAGTTAAACAGAAATCTGACTCCTAATACATGCTTTTCTAGGTGTTCATAGCAGCAGGTTTTAACACATGATTTTGGCATAGATAACATGAGCATGTTGAGAATGAAATCTTAAGGGGACATGATTTCTAAAATGCATGATTTGACAGTAATTAGTATTATTATTTAGCCTAAAACAAGATTTTCTAGGTGATGCAATTGTGAGAATGCTAAAAGCAGGAACATTATAACAGCCATTTCTTTGTCTATCTTATGAACATGATTTCTAAGTAGACATAAGTATGATGAGATGCTGAAATAAAGAACCTAAGTATCATGACATCTAAGGCATGAATGACATGTATTCCTAAGCATGGCGACTATTGCGCATACATATATGAAAAGTAAACCTACCATGCATGGTTTCTACCCGGAACTTATACTATAGCATGCATATTCCCCACCCATTTCACTATCCGGCCCCATAGTCGTTTTACAATTAGCTATTACAAACTAGGATTGCATGAATTACATAACTAAATAAACAATTAAGAAGTTACACTATAGGGAGCCTACCAATAGGCCCAAATCTTCAGATCCTTAATGCCATATGCCATGGCCTTTCATAACCCAGGTGTGTCAGAGTTCCTAAGGACCACAGAGGATCCCAGGCAGTGCTCACACCTAGTTACCCCAGCCAGGAGTGAGTAGGTGCAGTGTGGAATGCCAGTCTTGTGTGTTAGAGTTCAATGGGTACTCAAATGGTCCCCAAGACAGTGCTCACACGAAGGGGGCTGAACTTAGAAACTAGGAGTAGTGAGATGTGCTCATCATAGAGGAAGCTAAGTAAAACAGTGTTTGAAGATAGTTTTGAAAGGGAAAGGAATTTTTAATAAAGACCAACTTTTCAAAAATAAGGGTTCAGTTGTTGAAAAACAGTTTGCAAGACAAAACAGACAAAGTCAGCATCACATGATGGTCCAAGCAATCACAAATAAGGGTGAAGGGGTTTGAGGTACAAGTATACAGACTGTGAGGTAGGCAATACACATACACATGATCAAAGGTTTTTAAGGATTCAGGAAATAAGTGTCAAACATATCAGCCAAACAAACTAGCCTTATAAATGAAATAACACATTAGAAATATGCAGGGGATACATATAAAGAGCAGAGACTGAGTGTGAGAAACACATTGAGCATGCAAGGCAAGGTAACAGTAGACATGTGAAAGAGAGATTCAGGAACCTAGATGCAGGTTGAACAGCAAAAAACCTAAGTAGGGACATAATAGGCATGCTGAACTAGAGGGGGAGGGGGAGATCACCTAGGTAAAATAGACATGCTAATCTCAAGGTAAATAGCAGAACCACAAATAGAAGTATAAGAGAAACAAAAGGAATCGTAACACAAATAGAAACATATTATTTTTGATGCTGTAAACTTAAACTGAAACCATACCAGTTGAATGAAAGAATGAATGCAGAGTGAAGAGCAGTAGAGTGAAGAGAAGTTGAGCAGTGGTGTGTAGATGTAGCAGAATAGTGTATTGTAGTAGTGCAATAGAACAGTA
Source organism: Nicotiana undulata (assembly GCA_005239495.1). NCBI lineage: Eukaryota > Viridiplantae > Streptophyta > Magnoliopsida > Solanales > Solanaceae > Nicotiana > Nicotiana undulata. The sequence continues at coordinate 26,061 of ML293039.1, forward strand.
GAATCACTCCAGTTTGGCTTGCAGCCAACTGAGTTGCAAGAGAAGCAAGAGCGTATGTGTGTGTAGATGCAGTAGAACAATGTATTGTTCGTGTGTTTGTTATTGAAAGACTAGAAGTATTTATAGTTTAAAACAAGTAGAAGAATAAGGTAAGAAGTACACAATTATGGAACTAATACCAATCAGAATCAATCAATGACCGGACTCCCTTTAATTAGGGAGTCAGGACTCAAACGGATACAAGTTGTATCAAGTAAGGAAAATGGTCAATTACAGGATTAACTTTACCATAATTAAGCATGTGGCATGTAATAAGGGCTGAATACAGAATGCTCCGAGTAAGTATATGTCAAATATTTGAAAACATATTTAGGCATGTAAAATATGGTAGAATACAATTTGATTCTGAAAATAAATCACAGGAATCACGTATATGACTAAAATCACAAGGGAATCAATTTTAATTAAGAAGAGTATCACACATGTAAGGAAATAATTCAAAATCAGTAAAAGGTTCTAAGAAAAACACATATGAGTTACAATTTTGAGAAAAGATATCACAACCTTGAGGGAGATCAATAGAACCAGTAGGGAATACTATGTGAAGGCTAATATAACAAGTAATCGAGTCTGTTAAGCAATAAATAGCACAAAATTAGAGAAAAACCTTAGGCAAGCAGTAGAAGACAACAGAAGATTGAAAACCCTAGGTAAATCAAGAATCACACAGGTTCTTAGACGAACAGTGATGTTAGATATAATAGAAACACATAGATAGTAAACCTTAACAACAACAACATGATAGAAATCATAGAGAAGCTTAACATCTACGAGAGATAAGAGTTCAAACAACGTATTAGTCATAGATAGATTCAGAGTTTAGGGAAAACTTGGGGTTTTCAGTATAGCAAGTTAAAAATGATAGAAGCTTTGAATAAATCATTGAATAATAGAAAGACACACAGAATCACATAAAAACAGAAGCAAGAAATCGTTTCATAAAAGGGGTATGAAACCCTAATTGTTGAAATGAAAGATTGCTTAAAGATGAAGGTTTTTTTCAGAGAAAAACATGTAAAGAAGCTTCGTAATATCGTAGATCTAAAGCAGATCTAGAAGAAATGGAAAAGACATAGGGTTAGGGTTTCGTGGAACCCAGAGAAGTAGGAAGAACCTCAAAGACGTCGTCGGCTTAAGCTGGAAAGGTTGTAGTTCTTACTCAAACGGCCGGGGGAGGCCGGAAAGTGGCATGGGGACCATGAGAGGTGAGTGAACCACTCCAGGTTCGCTTGAGGGCCCTAGGGTATCACTGGACAGGTGCAGGGTGGATAGATAACCAGGAGATGATGAAGAACCATGGTTTCCGGTGAGAGAATCAGCCAGAGAAGGTGAATAGACCCCATCGGAGGAGAGAAGACAAGGGGTACCCTTGTCTAGAGAGGGGGTAGTGGTTGAGTTTAATTATGGTAACTTAGATCTAGACCGTTGATCTCAAATGATCAACGGTTCAGATCAAACATGGGATTGGGTCGGGTAGGAATGGTTTTGGGTTGGGTTAGAGAATGGGTTTTGGGTCAGGTGGGGTTTGGTTTAAACAATTGGCTAAAATTTAAATGACATAGGCTAAACGTTAAATACCCAATTAAATAAGATAATTATTAGTAAAATAGCTAATAATTGTGTAAAATGAAATTAGAACCAAATAAATGAAATTAAGATATCAATTACTATAAAAAATATAAAACGGTCAGTTGTTGCTTTTAAAATGGTATAAATGTATATTTGTGCTATAATCGCAAAAACTACTGAAATTAACTAAATAATGATTGGCTAATTTATGAAATAATTAAATCCTAATGGAATTAAATAGGATATAAATAACATATTGAGTAAGAAAATGATTTGAAATTGTTTATAACATCATTTATGCATAATTATGAATAATTATGGAAGATAAAATATTAAATAAACAAGAAAATAATTTGATAAAAATACGAAAATTTATGGAAAAATATCAATTACTGCAAAGAGTGATTTTGAAAGTAGATATGTAATTTTGAAAATAATTTGAGGAAAAATTGGGTATCAACATTGATCAGTGGTGGCGGCATATGAGTTGGGGTAACCTGGCTGAGTTAGCTTCACTAGCATAAATTCAGTTCTCGGAAATGTTTTGAGGGAGGTTGCACCTCACTTCTTTCGGGATGTAGGGCGCGTGGAGTTTGAGCAGTTGCGTCAGGGCGCTATGTCACTATTGGAGTATGTCGTTAGTGTCACGACCCGAAATCCCACCTTCAGGCCGTGATGGCGCCTAACGTTGCACCCGCTAGACAAGCCAACGTTTGAACTAAGTAAACTCACTTACAACTAAAATGAACAAGATACTAATGCAACAGTAGTCAACAATATGAAAGTTAACTAAGTTCAAAATAATATAGCAAGCTTCGAAAGTAAAACCCATAAATATAACCCAGAACTGGTGTCACATACTCACGAACTGTCTATGAGATTACTAAATACAATGGTCTGAAAATAAGTACATATGACTGTCTTCGAAACTATAGGATAAGACATAACTGAAAGAGTAGGGTAGCAGGTGACGCCAAGGCCCACGAACGTCTGCGGGTCTACCTCGATGTCTCCTGAATGGAGTGATGGAATGCTCCCTCCGTCGGTGTCCATTGGGTCTGGCTGCATAGTCTGCACAACATAAAGAAGTTCAGGTGTAGCATCAGTACAACCGACCCCATGTACTGAGTAAGTGTCGAGCCTAAACTCGGCGAAGTAGTGACGAGGCTAGGACCAGCAACAATATATACCTGTACAATTCTACATAAGAACAGGAAAAATATCGACGGAAATAAAGAAGTAAATACATATATGGGGAGAACATGCTGGGGATAAAAGGGACAACAAATACTAGCATAGTAGAACAAGGTAACAACTGAAATGTAAAGGTAAAAGCAGGAATGTAAAGTCTCAGAACAGATAACGAACAACAAAAGGCACGGCATGTCCCCTCGTGCATAATCTCACAATCACTCGGCACAGAATTCCCCCTCGTGCATAAATAGTAAAGTCACTCGACACGGAATGTCCCCTCATTCAATAAATAATATACGATCGGCACGGCATGTCCCCTTGTGCGATAGATAATAACCACTCGGCACGAAATGTCCCCTCGTGTAATAAATAGTAAATAATCGGCACGGCATGTCCCTTCGTGCGATAGATAATAAACAATCGGCGCGGAATGTCCCCTCGTGCAATAAATAACATAACAACAACAATATAATGGGAAAACTAACAATAAGAAATCTTAAGTGTACAGAAATGCTCAATAAAATTCTATCGTCCCAGTAAGGGACTCAGATATAACCAAACTCGCTCAGAAATATAATTTCAACAGTAAAAGCCTCAACTGAACAAATGATTAAATAACTTCCCACGTCATGAAACAACATCAATATATCACTTCTAAATCACCAATTACTCATAGTACAGAGAATATTAGGAACACGGTATGATTCATCAAGTTTGACCCATGGGCATGCTTGACCACAACATATAGGTACTCGTCATCTCACATATACGTTGGACATGAATTACACATAGCAAATAAGACTCTATACCTATTCACTCAAGCTAAGGTTAGGCCAAACACTTACCTCGGCTCCAAATATGCAAGTCAAGCCTCAATCACAACCTTGCCTCTCGAATCCAACTCTGAAACGACAATATCTAGACATAATTGACTTAATAACATCAATAATTATTCAATAACTCAATCCCAACGCCTAATTACACATTTTCTATCGTTCTTCCAAAAATATCAAAATCCGACCCCGGGCCCGCTTGGTCCAAACTCGAGGTTCGGACCAAAACCCGATAACCCATTCCCCCACAACCCGGAATATACAATTTGTTTTAGAATCCGACCCCAAAATGAGGTTGAATTCCTAAAAATTTCATAAACCTAACTCTACCCAAAAAACCCTAATTTCTACCTTGTTGTCATGATTTTAGGCCTAGGTTCTAGTGATTAATGAAGAGGAATGGAAGGAAATGGTGTTAGGAACACTTACCTATGAAGCTATGGTGATGGAGATCTTTAAATATCGCCTAAGGAGAGTGGGGAAGAAGGAGGGTTGAGAAAGGTGGTGAAAATCCCGTAATGATTCTGTTTTTGACAATTAAAAATCACTGGGCAAAAATACCCTTCGCGTTCGCGGGCCCCTGGCCACGTTCGCGAAGGGTTGACTATCCTGACCTATGCGTTAGCGAGTCCATGGCCGCGTTCGCATAGGTTTGACTCTACTGGCTTACGCGTTCGCGAGCCTAAGGCCGCGTTCGCGAAGAACAAACTACCAAGTGAAGTGAGTTCACTTCACTTGGTTGTTTCAGTTAGGAGATGAGTCTGTGGAGTCATTGGGAGATTCAGACATGATATTCGGTTCAGCGGGACTCGAGAGTTAGAGTAGGATGCCTCATTTTAGCAGGTAGTAGGGATCGCTCGCTGGTTAGAGAGCATGTGGGACTGGGAGAGCTAGGACAGACGAGATCATGAGAGAGAGTTTTAGGAGGTGAGGAGGCCTCATAGACCGGAGTAATCTACTGGTCCTTTTTATGGCACCAAGGTGCATCATGGTAGAGAATTTTGGGTCAAGCAGTTCAGTTTGCATTACCAGCTTCGCATGGGGGCTTTTCAGGTACTCATGGGTCTCAAAGGATCCGTATTGTGTGTTTTCCACAGCCACGTCGGCAGAGAGATTGTTTTCAGTGTGGAGATGTTAGTCACAGGGTGAGATATTGTTCCAGGGTTCAGGTAAGTGCGCTATAGCATGTATTCAGATGAGTAGAGGGCACCCAAGAGGGGGAGACCCGACCCGTTGATGTATTTCATATTATAGACTAGAGACTGTTGGGTCAGAGATTATCACCTAGGTATGTTTTGATGTGCTAAAGTGGGGTACCATTGTATTTCACTATAGTCATGTTGGTCAGGAGTTTCCCTTATTTGTTGTTTCATTTATGAATGAGTTTCATGTTTTGCACTTTGTTTTTGTGTTTGCTCCTGTTGGGAGATTTTATGAGTAGTAGCACGTGTCTATCATTGTTTCATTCATCCTTTCTAGTTGTGAAACTAGAGGCGAGTCCTTGTTGTTCATTATGGTGAGCTTTATATGATTTTTCCTAGGTATTTTGTTTACGAGCTGTGATTTGATATTCCATCGAGATGTGAGTTCATTTAGTATTATGACTTTTATCAGCTGAGATGAGTTAATGGAGAAATTTCTATTGTTATGATATATTTTGGGTATGTGATTCTGAGTTGAGGGTGAGGTCCTCGTGATATTTGCGATTCGATATATTTAGATCGGGCTGAGTACCGCGATGGAATCTTATCAGGATGGAATCCTTGTGATGTATTCATATGCCTTGTTTCCTCCTTGTAATATTGCTCTTGGTAAGTCAGTATTTATATAAAGTTGTGCCTATGGGCTTTTATCCTTTATATGTTTATATTTTCATATTCAGTCATCTCATTATGCCTTTCTTTAGTTTAGTTGGCGAGATGTGTGCCCGGTGGTGTTAGTTGTGGCTCGGTGATTCGGGTGTTTAATAATGAAGTCTTCGTGTTCATTGCATCATTATCAGTATTATGGGATTTGGAAACAGAGTTCTTCCATATGTGGGGCCAATTGCTAATGTTGAGTTGATTTTGGGAAGTTATTGTGATTATAAGAGCTATTTGAGCCTATATGTGATGAGCTATATTGTGTGGTCGTAACCTATGGGTGTAGACCTGAGTTGATTCAGCTGGTTGAGGATAATGCCGGATATGGATTTAGAATCGGGTGTTTTGAGAAATGAGTAGAAGGTGAGTAAGTGTGGCATGAGGCTTACAGGTGGTGATGTGAAGGCTATATTGCAGTTGATTATTTCTTCAGGCTTATGTGAGTTGGGGTGACGTGGGATCACCCACGAGTATGTGTTAGAATTGTACGATCAGTGATTGGATGAGTTCAAGGTGAAACTTGGCACGTTGGAGGACGAACATTTGTTTTAAGAGGGGGATAATGTAACGACCCGACAAGTCGTTTAAGAATTTAAGCTCCGATCGGGGGTGTAAGGTCAAGCAGCCTCACCTTGTGTATATCGACATGTGTGCGTGGTTAGATTCAGTTACCGGATAATCCGGAATAGAATTGGGAGAAATATTTCACTTTTAGGAGCTTAAGTGATGAAAGTTGACTAGAGGTTTGACTTTTGTGTAAACGACCTCGGAATGAGTTTTGGTTAATGCCAACGGCTTTGTATGATTATTTTGGACTTAGGCGTGCGTCCGGAATTGGTTTTGGAGGTCCGTAGAGTGATTTGAGGTAATTTGGCAAAAGTTAGAGATTTGACATTTCTGGCCGGTAGGTGAAATTTTGATATCGGGCCCGGAATGGAATTCCGAGAGTGGCTGTAGGTCCTTTGTGTCATTTGGGATTTTTTTGCAAAATTTCATGTTAATCTGGGTTGAATTGATAGGTTACGACGCGAGTCTTGATATTTGAAGCTTTGAAAATTCCTAAGTTTGATTTATGGTTTGATTCATTATTTTAGTGTTGTTGTATGTGTTTTGAAACCTCGAGCGAGTCCGTGTTAGGATATATAACTTGCGTGTGTGGTTGGACGAGGTCCCGGGGGCCTCGGGTGTGTTTCGGATGGGTGTCGGATCCATTTTCCTTATTTTGAAACAGCTGAAGTTTCCTTCTGGTTTCCTTCTATGCGATCACATAGTGTCTATTTGGGCAGCCCAGTTTTTCTTAATCACGATCGCATAGTCTACTTCGCGATCATACAACTTGAAGATTTCACTCTACGCGATAACATGCTCATGTTCGCGATCGCAGAAGTATATTTTCCTCTTCTTCGCGATCGCATCTTCACAATCGCGATCAAACAATGCTATTTTAGCAGTGACCATATACCTCTTCTATGCGATCGCATCAACTCATTCGCGATCGCATAGTAGCTTTTTGCTAGCAGCAACTTTCCTCTCCGCGATCGCATCCTTGTGTCCACGATCACGATGCTTTAATACCTGGGCAGAACAGTTTTAAACTAAAAAATCGGGGTTTCACCATTTTAAACATATTTTGACTTCTAGAACTCGGTTTTGGGCGATTATTTAAGGGTTTTTCACACAAATCAAATGGGTAAGTGTTCTTCCACTATAATTAATTATATTTCATGAATTAGTTCTTGTTTTTATCATTTAATTTGTGTTTTGGGTTGAGGGAATTATGGGTTTTGAAAGAAAACTTCTAAAAGGAAATTTCATGATTTGAAAGACCAAATGACATCAGAATTTGATAAATTTAGTATGGGTGAACTCGTATCGGAATGGGTAACCGAAATTTGTAAAATTTGTCGGGTTCCAAGGTGCGGGCCCGAGGGTCGACTTTTGGGTCGATTTTTATAAATTAGTAAAGATTGAAACTTTATTATTCGGAATCATTCCTTATACGTGCTATGTGTGTTTTGAAGTTGTTTTAGTTGATTTTGAGCCGTCTGAAGGTCTTTCCGCCCGAGAAGTTCACTTTTGAGTATCCGGTTGTCGTCTTTGAGGTAAGTATCTTGCCTAACCTTGTGCAGGGGAACTACCCCCTAGGATTGATTCTTCTTTGTTGATTATAGTCTGTATATGCGAGGTGACGAGTGCATAATCGGACTTATTTGCTAATAGATTTCCCTTTTAGGACTCGTAGGTCTTTATGCTACCTGTGAATGAGTTGTCATCGTTACATTTGAATCCTTGGTGGTTAATTTCATCCCCTTCCTGCTTAAATTGGAATTACTTGATTTTGGATTCCTTTCGTTGGCTATTCGATCTTACAGGACTTAACTGAGTATTTTACCTTCTTTATCAGTATGCTATCTTTTCTTCATAAACTACCTAATTGTCAAGGATTAGTATTACTTTCCCTATAATTGTTTAGCAGTAATTGGAATATCTATACGTTGGTTTCAAGCATGCCCGTGAGTCGTATATTCTGATTTCTTGATTCTTCCTTAAGTGCTACTTTTGTTTAGTTAGATGATTTCCCATGTTGATGGTATATTCCTTGGTGTTGCCTTTTACCGAGCATGGTTCAAGTTCAGTTTATTCTGTGAAGCTAATTGTCTAAGTGAGATTGGCTATAGCTGATTCCCTTGCCGGGATGATTTGGTTTCTTTGGTTGCGAACTTGAATGTATAGAATCGTTGCTAGGTTTGCCTTGTTTTCCCCTCGTTATTTTGTTCTATTTGTTCTTGGCATTCCTTTCAGTGGCTACTTCTTATGAGTGAGTTTTTACCATTCTTGTGATTCAAGTCTTTGTATTGATTTGCTCACCGCACCTTGCATCCTGTCTTCGTTGCTTTTGCGCCTGTTGTGGCACTGTATGTTGTTTCTGTCGCATTCTGGTTGTTTTCCTCAGTGGCTGCATTGCATATATAAATTGGGACTACGTACTGAGATCTGGGAGCTTCCCCTCTGTACTGCATAGTATATTTAAATTGGGACTACAGACTGAGATTCGGGAGCTTCCCCCTGTACTGCATTGCATATATAAATTGGGACTACGGACTGAGATCCGGGAGCTTAACCCCTGTACTGCATTGCTAATTGGGACTACGTACTGAGATTCGGGAGCTTTCCCCCTGTACTACATCGCATATTTAAATTGGGACTACGGACGAGATTCTGGGAGCTTTCCCCCTGTACTGCATTGCATGACAAATTCTGAGTAACGGACTGAGTTCCGGTGGTTTTATCATTGTGGAGATTTGGAGCGACCCGGACGGTCATTCCGTAGAATTTGTATTATAATAATTGTTATTGACTTTTCATAGGTTGGTTATACTGTTATTGATGTGTTAGAGTTGGTAGGCTTGAAATCGGAGTGGTTATAATGAGAAATTAGTCAGTTAGTCTTTAAAAATAGCCTTAAAGTTGGAAAAGTCTACTGAGAGTTGACGTATTGGTAAACTACCTTGAAATGCGGATTTTATGGCTCGAATAGCTTTGTTAGGTGATTTGGGACTTAGGAGTGTGTTAAGAATAATTTTGTGATGTCTGGTGTAGAATTAGGCTTGAATTGGCGAAAGTTAGTTTTTGGTGATTTCCGGTCGGCAGTGGAAAATAGGCTATCGGGCTCAGAATGTAATTCTGACAGCTGGAACAGGTTCGTAATGCCATTTTGGATATGTCTGCAAAAGTTCAGGTCAATCGGAGTTGTTTTGGATAGTTTCGACATCGTTGGTGGATTTTAGAAATATCAAAGTTCTTAGGCTTGAATCCGGTGATATTTTGGTATTTTGATATTGATTTTAGTGTTTTGAGAGTGAAACTAAGTTTGAATGATCATATGTGATGTGTTGGTAGAGTCGGTTGGGGTCCCGAGGGGCTCGGGATTGATTTCGGGTGATTAATAGACACTTTTGGACTTAGAAAATAGCGTTTTTGCTGGTGTGTTACAGGTATAATTTTCCTCTATGCGATCGCAGGGGGTTGTATGCGATCGCATAGGTCAGTTGGTGAGGCCCAGGAAATTTCTCTGTGCGATCGCAGGTGAGAAGGTGCGATCGCAGAGTAGAAGGAGTCAAAGCAGTGTGATTGCGTAGAAGGTAGTGCGATCGCACAAGGTCAGGCGCGTGGGGGGTGAGTAAGCACTATGCGGTCGCGTACTTTGTGCTCTGATCGCGTGGGTCAATGGGAAAAACACAGTGCGAACGCAGGCCATTGACCGCGATCGTAGAGAGTAATACCTAGTGAGTTAAATTAAAACCCTTCCGCGACCCTAACACATTTTTACACCATTTTTATACGGAAAGAGAGGTTTTGAGGCGATTTGAAGAAGGGAAATCATTGTTCTTCGTCGAGGTAAGTATTTTTTACCTTAAAAATTGATTATAGGTGATTAAGGAACATAATCACAGTGTTTAATTCATGAAAATCAGTAGAAAAAGGTGGGTTTAGGGCTTGAGATTATGAGACCTTTAGGGGTCGATTTGAGGGGTCAAACGAACTCCGATTTTAGCGTTGTTTATATGTAAGGACTCAGGAGATGACGAAGAACATTTTGGTATAAAAAATTTTGAGTTCCGGGACGCGGGCCCGAAGGTCGGGTTTTGACCGATTTCGAGTTTTGTGCTTAAAATCAATACTTTTCAATTGGAATTCGTTCCTTAAGCATAATTTGATGATAAAAGTCTGATATTTCTAGATTTGGAGCACTTTGGAGTTTATTTGAGAGGCAAGCGTATTGCGGAATATCTTTAAATCCTGTCCTGAGAGTATGAAACCCCGGACTCTGCACCCTTTCACGGGTTTTGAAATGCAAAGGTTGAAACTTTGGAGATATATTCCTTACTTAGGCAACTATATAGTTGCGAAACCAATTTTTAAGCGTATTCTTAATAATATTGCTATATTTTGATATGATTTGGGATGTAAGCCATGTTTGGGGCCTAGTGCCGATTTGATTACCCCTTGGGGAATGTTTTACTATTTTCCTCACTGATATGTTATGATTTTTGTAACGACCCAGCCGGTCTTTTTGCGTATCAAGGTCCCGTTTCCTTAAATGAAACCTTCCATAGCGGCTATTCGTGCTTTATGACTCGCGGGAGCGGGTGGTCCGAGATTTGGGAATGATGTGGATGGTTTAGGAACACTTGGTTCCTTAAGGCTGGCCTATTTGGCCAAGTTTGACTTCGGTCAACATTTTGAGCAAACGACCTCGGAATCGAGTTCTTACAGCTCCACTAGCTCCATATGATGATTTCAGACTTTGGCGTATGTTCGGCTCGGGTTTCTGATGACCCGGGAGCGTTTCGGCGCCCTGAATGGAAATCAGGATTTCCTTAAGTTTAGAATTTGGCCTGGAGCGGGACTTCATGCTATCGGGGTTCGAATGGAATTCTGGGACCGGCAATAGTTCCGTATAGTCATTTGTGACTTGTATGCAAAATTTGGGGTCATTCCGAGTAGTATAGACCCGTTCGACGCAATTTAATGAATTCTAGAATTTCAAAGTTCTTATGTTTGATTAATTTGGTTTTGGGGTTGAATTTTGAGTTTCGTTGTTTTTCATGTTCCGGAAGTTCGAGCGAGTCCGTATCATGAATACAGACTTGCCGGTGCTTTTGGACGGGGTCCCGAGTGGCTCGGGGGTGTTTTAGACCCCCGGGAGCTAAGTTGGAAAAGCCAGAAATTTTTCTGTCTGGTTTCCTTCTCTGCGATTGCAGAAGAAGGGATGCGATCACAAAGGAGTAAGTATGCTGGGCCATCCAATGTTCTCTGCGATCGCAGACATCACTCCGCGATCACAGAAGGTCCCCTTCCCAACTCTCTGCGAACGCAGACTCACCCCTGCGATCGCACAAGTCACCTACCTACCCCCCTACTGCATGTTCCTCTCTGCGGTTGCAGACCTCACTCCTACGATCGCATAAGCCTACCTCACTACCCTCTGCAATCGCAGGCCTCATCTATGCGATCGCATAGTGCTTCCTGGGGGCCAGGGTCATTTGTTCTCCACGATCGCAGGCGTGATGCAGCGATCGCAGTGATGGTTTTCCTGGGCAGTATTTAAATGTCCAATTTCGGGTTTCTTCTTCATTCCTCAACTCCCAACCTTGATTAGAGCTCCTACAAGCTAGGGAAAGGGCTGCCCAAGTTCAAATTCATCAAGGTAAGTGATTTCTAGTCCGTTTTCATGACTTTTTAACATCAAATTCAAATAAAATTCTCTTCCAAATATCTTAAAATTCATAGGAATTGATAGAAAGATGTGGGGTTTTGGGAAAATAGTGAAACTTCATTTTTAGCCATATATTCCTAAATGAATTATGTAATTACGATCCTTAGGCTTCGGGTAATTCATTCCTTCGAGATTTTTTAAAATCCGAACGCGTGGGCCTGGGGTCGAAATTTCAAGAACCTTCAAGAATGCTATATTTTGGAATTTCTTGTTAATTCTTATTCCTGGAGCATGAATTGATTCAATTATGCTATGTTTGGCTAGTTGTGAGCCGTCAAGAGTAGTTTCGTAATTTCAGGCACATCTTTTGATCCGTTCCTTGGTCCGAGGAGTGTTGTTATCGAGGTGAGTCTCCTTTCTAACCTCATAAGAGGGAAATTGTCCCTCTAGGTAACCTTGTTTGCTATGTGATCTTGTTTGGGGGCTACGTACGCACCGAGTGACGAGAGTCCGTACGTAGTGGCTATTACTGCTTCGTCCGGGTAGTTAGGACACAACATGTTCATTGTTTTTCCCTGTTGTAGCATAGATATGACTTGTATACTTGTGTGATTGGTATTGTTGTCTTTGAACGTTGTGATACTTGGCTTGATTTAAGTGTGATAAGAGAATCACGGGATGGGATCGGGCCGTACGCCACGGCAGAGTGATGATTGATTATATTATGGGATCGGGCCGTACGCCACGGCAGAGTGATGATCGATTATATTATGGGATCGCACCGTACGCCACGACAGAGTGATGATTGATTATATTATGGGATCGGGCTGTTCGCCACGGCGAGATTGAGACTACCAGGGTGGGATCGGGTCGTACGCCACGGCGAGATTGAGACTGCCAGGGTGGGATCATGCCATACGCCACGGCAAGATTGAGACTACCAGGGTGGAATCGGGTCGTACGCCACGGCGAGATTGAGACTACCAGGGTGGGATCGGGTCGTACGCCACGACGGATATCAACTTGTTGATTTGAGAGTTGCTATTTGATACCGGATATTGATGTACTTTATTATTTGTTTTACTTGCCTACAGTTGTCTTTATATCCTGCTTACTTTACGACTGTTGGACCTTAGTGAGTATTGAGTCGACCTCTCGTCACTACTTCTTTGAGATTAGACGGGATACTCACTGGGTACATATTTATATATATGTACTCATGCTGGTCCATCTGATTTTCAGGCCGGCGCCAGATATTGATAACGTGGTCATACTTCACGGTGAGCTGCTTTTCTGGCAACTTCCTAACAGTGTCCGAGAGTTTCTTTGTTATGCTCTCGGTCTATTTAACTCAGACTGAGACCTTGTATATGTTGTAGTCATTGTATATTCAGTAGTTGCCAGTGACACTCGTGACACTAGTTCCTGGCACACACATGGTATATATTTTTGGGGTTTTGGGATGTATATCTATGTGTATGTTTTATTTTGGCTTTGTATCTACTATGACTTTACCTTCACTCAAGGCTAGTATCATATTAGTTGTTATAAACTAGTAACCATTGACTCGTTTGATCGAATGGGAAGAGCATCACTTAGTGAAAGTTATATCGACTTGCCTAACCCCGCTGTTGGGCGCCATCGCGACCTGAATTAGGATTTAGGCCGTGACAATTTTACTCAGTCTTTTCTTGATAAATTGTTTTGACACTCAGAGTATTTTGATACTATTTATTGAAAATCAAACATTATATGGCATGAAGGGCATGTTTAGAGTGTCTGACTGAGTGAGGCTGTTGGCCTATATTGTGAGGATGTTATGATATGAGTGTGGCTGCTGGCCGATATTGTGAGTGATTTATGCCATGATGTGGCTTGTTTATAGCGCTTGGGTTGTAGGATCCCCTCCAGAGTCTGTACATACCCCAGTGAGCGCAGGTACCTAATGAGTGATGCCCGCGGGGCTTATGCTGAGTGATTATGAGGTTGTTTGATGGGCAGAGTGATTGTGAGGTTGCCTGATGGGCAGAGTGATTGTGAGGTTGCCTGATGGGCAGAGTGACTGTGAGGTTGCCTGATAAGCAGAATGATTGTGAGGTTGCCTGATGGGCTAATACTGAATGAATTTGTTACGAGAAATGATTATGGCCCGAGGAGCAGATTTATGATGATTTTTGCTGAGTTTTCGAACTATGATTTAATTTGATTTTCAAACTGGTTTTTATTGAGAGTTTTACCGAGATATATTGAAATTATACTTGTTTCAAAGGATTTCTGGAATTTGGTTTTCGAACTTATGTACTTGATGAATATTTTATGGTGACTTGGTGGTTTACTAGTTTTCTGAATTTGTGTATCTGTGTTGTGTGTTTTATATTTCTCAGACTTTGATTTATTTACATTACTACTGAGTTGGCGTACTCATAAAGACTCCCTGTGCCTTTGTGCACATATTCAGGCACCGATTTGGAGCAGTAGCTGCCTTGTTCGTTAGCAGTAGCTTTACGGGATTTCGAGGATGCTGTCCAGCGTCCACAGCTTCTCTATTTCCATTCCTTATTCAGTTTTAGCATTTCATTCCTAGACTTTATTTAAGACATTAGTAGAGTTAGTTTTATCTTGTAGATGCTCGTGACCATGTTGACTCCAGTCTTGGGAGGTCTTGTTTAGAGTTGTTTAGACTATTATTGGGATGCTAAGACTTAATGAAATTTATTTATTTCTATGTTTGTTGTTACTATTGAATTGTGAAGTATTATAATCGAACAAATGCGTAGTAATGTGATGGTTGGCTAGCCTAGTTCCACGATAGGCGTCATCACGGCCTGTTAGGATTTAGGGTCGTGACAAATTATCTCCAGAAAAAAGTTATGTCTGAAGGACTTCTAGTCCAAAGGTACATTTGAAAAGTATTTTTCTTGCAGAAAATGATATTTGAAAGAGTAGTATTTGGGGCAGTATATTTGAACACCACGTATTTTGAAGGAACTATGCTTTAAAGATTCCTTTTTATAAAAATATATATAAATATACATTCGGAGAAAGTATGTTTCAAAGAAGAAATTTCTCTATTCCGAAATGAATATATCTTTAAAGATTTCGAAATAAACTCACAACTTAAAGGTTTTCACTCGAAGGTTTGACCAACTTTATTGAGTTTATTGGCTAAGTCCTGATGTGAATAAATTGATGCAGTGCTGAGTTGCTAGTGTTTTTTTGGGTTGTGATTCCAGACATTTGGCTTGCATTCTTTCTATTCTCTTTGTGTATTTCTATTATGTTGTCCGTTGATCGTAATTGCTGAGTTTCTTCCATATTATTCTATCGTACCGTTAATTATATCCGAAAATCTTTCGATTGATATTATTTTTCGGTCATTCTTATATTTATGACTTTTACTTGATAGACCAGTGGTGTTTTGACTAGTCCTCGTCACTACTCCACCGAGGTTAGTCTTGATACTTAATGGGCACCGCTGCGGTGTGCTCATACTACACTTTTGCGCATTTTTGTGTGCAGATCTAGGTATCTATTGCTAGTAGCTGTGCGGGTTCATTGACGAGGAGACTCAAGGTAAACCTGTTGCTGCGTTCGCAGGCTTTGGAGTCACCTTCCTGTTATTTCAATTGTACTTACTTATTTCTAGACTGTTGTATTTAGATTCAGTATAAATATTTTGTAGAGCTTATGACTTGTATTTATCGGATTTTGGGGAAAATGTAAACTCAGTCAAGATTTCTATTATCGAGATTGTTAAAGTTCTTTTATTATTGTTATTGTGGTTAAATGTTAGGCTTACCTAGTCCCTAAGACTAGGTGCCATCACGGTACCCAACAGAGGGAAATTTGGGTTGTGACAAGATTATTTAAAGATTATAAGGATTATGCTATTTCAAACAAGTGATGAGTAAATTCGTGAAGGTGAGAGGGGAAGCAAGTCAAAGAAAATAAATTTTCGTCCAAGTTTTACATATGGGATAACATATGGAGCGAGCTAAAATACTCGGTATTTATGGACTAGTGTCATACAAAGTACCACATGACCATGATGATATGATGTATGAGGTGTGTTAACATGAGTAGTATTTTAAGTAATTTGAGACAATTCTTAATTATGTGGGTAATTGATTAATTACCGGATAACGGGACATTACCTAGTTAATTAAAAAGAAATGAGATAAAGATTGTTCTCACCCCATCCCTCCAAAAAACGTGACAATTGGCCACAACCTAAGACAAGTGACTCTTTAGTCTTCTTGGATAGGTGGCAACTAGGTTAGTAAAGAAAGAGACTCGTCATTTCTTATGATCACTATACAAATCTTCACAATTCAAAAGGCATTAACGTTTTATAATCCAAAGAAGTTTAGCTATTTCAAAAGCTTTAAGGAATCATAACCTTAGGAACTTTACAAGTCAAAGGTATTAGCACTTTGCAACCCAAAACAAACATTAGCCTTCTTAACATTTCCTGGAAAACGTTGGCCATTTTCAAGCTTTCAACAAAGCTTATTTTTCAATTCTTGCAAACAAAGACACCAACAGAACATTAGAAACAAGACTTTAGCAATGAGATTTCTTGCAATCAATTCTCGTACAAGAATATTATACAGAGTTTTCCCTACTCCAGATTGAAGGTGCTAGAAGGTCCGGAGATTTGTGGTAGAAATTTAAGGGAAAAAACCCCTAAATCGAGGTATGTAGGCTAATTCTAATCTTCATAGGATAAACCCATTTGTGCTCACTTTCTGGGTATGATTCTCTTGATTGATTCTCTATGGAATTTATGTGCCTTATGTGCCAAATTGGGAAATTCTTGCTTCTATGTCATTCCATGTTACTACCATATCGTTATGCTATTTGAGTGTATGAATTGTGATCAGTATGTTCCCTATTTTACTATGTGTGCAATCCTCTTATGTGATGGGTGTGGTAGATGTGAACAGATTGAAATGATATGAAATATGAATCAAGAGATTGAATTGATATGAAATATAGATCAAAGGATTGGATTGATATGAAATATAAACCAAAGGACTGTAATGATATGAAAGATGAATCAAAGAGTGAAATGATATGTGATGTGAATCAAAAGATGGAAAATGATAAAAGTGAACTAAAACATTAAAGAAATGATGGGGAATGTTCTAGGGTGAGATGGACTATACGATCAGGCCGGTATCGGACTCCATGTTGTACACATGGAGACATGAAATTGAGATATGATGTTGATTATAGCCTCACTGTCTCAGTTGAGATGGTCCAGCCGGTCGGACTGAGTACCGGACTCCGTGTGAACATGCCACGGTGATCACGACCTTTATGTATTTTGGGTCGTGACATTAACAGATTGCCAGGGAATATTAGTATTTCAAACAAACAGGATCCTATAGACATGGTCACTAATGCACATTGGGTTGAAAATACGTGAAGATCCTATGAACAGGATTTCTAATGCAGAGTTAAACGAAAAGTCCTAGAAGCAGGATCTCTAGTATGCAAATGTAAAAATTCATAATCAAAAGAATCTGGAAAATCCTATAGGCAGGATCTCAAAACATGTATAGCACTCACGTAATTCAATAAGCATAATTAAATCTTATATGCAGGATTTCTACCCAGCTTTAGCAAAGATATAAGAAAAAACCCTAGTTTTTACTAATAAACCCCAAATCTGTTATTACAGAGATTATTACAGCCCATAATATCGAATGAATTACACGAATAGTAACAATTATACTATAGGGAGCCTTCATAGGCCCAATCTAAACCTGGGAACCAGGCCTTCAAACATAGCATCTTTGGAGCATAGTAGTAATCCATCCATGGTATATAAACATTGGGTGTCAAAGTTCTCAAGGGCCTCAGGGACCCCGAGTGATGCTCACACCAGAACCCATTCAGAAAGATAACATATAAAAGATTGGAAGACCAGCCCCAATGTGTCAGAGTTCGGAGGAGTCTCAAGGACCCTAGGCAGTTCTCACATTGTGGGCGGTGAGAATTTAAATAACTAAGAGTAGGAGTTTAAAAACTAGTGCATAAAGGGTAAGGGACAGGTTTAAAAAATAGTTCAATTTCAGAGGAAAGCAAGTTCAAAATACAGAATTGCATGTAGAACTGCACCAAGAAACAAATAGGTTCATGTTCAGCATATAGTTCAAACAGATTGGCATTTCATTAGGCTAAAGATTCATGCTAGTATTAAACAGTCATGGCTGAAACAATTCGGTAGGAACACTTGCATGAAACAGAAAGATATATAAATTAAGACACAAACAAATTTGATTACATGCTTATGGTATCTGGCAAAGTTTAGAACAAGAAACAGGCTGAACATTAAAATTAACTTAGGAAAGAGTTCACATTATTGAAATAACTTGTTGTTAAGTTAACAGTATCATCAGATTGTCATGTAAAGGGTAGAATCATGCTAGGAATTGAAGCGGACTAGTCGAATAGTTAATTAGTAATTAGAATTCAAATTCTTAATTTAATAATAATTATTACAAGATATCTTTATTTATATAATAACATAATAACAGATACAAATAGTAAATCGAGGTACCCCTTCTATGACAAATTTGAACCTTCCATCTATTTTTGTGACGTTAGTAGGCCTAGTCTTTCCGGCAATTGCAATGCCTTCTTTATTTCTTCATGTTCAAAAAAATAAGATTGTTTAGATCCGCTGGTAGAGAACAGAATAGCAAGATTTAGGACATACCAGTTGAGAAGAAAGTAAGTAAGGATGCAATAACAGTTGAATTCCAAAGAATTTGGGCTTGGCTTTCAGCCGGCCAAATGATAGCCACTTAGCACAAAAAATCAAAACAAGAAAGCAAAGAAAGCTTTAAGTTTTTGTGAGAATAGGAGAGTCCGAGAGTTGTAGAGTTGTCTTAAAGGGAGTGAGGAAGGGGGTTTAAATAGCACTTAATGAAGTAAACAAATAAGGTTATGAACCAGTCACACACAAATAAGGTATGAAAATAACTTAACAATCAATTAAGGTCGGCATGAATCAATTAACAAAACAAAATCGAGTAAAGTCAGGCTAATACCACATAATTTAAGGAAAACCTTATGTGGAAACAATCAGTAGTCAAGTACTAGGTTAAACAAGGTAAGAACTAATTCCAAAATTAATTAGGAGCCGAGTTTAATAATAAGAACATAAAATCAGGCCAGTAAGGTTAATTAAGGGAAGTAACACAAACTATTAATCACATACTGGAATAAGGTAAGAACAGGTAAAGTTTAATAAGGAAACCCTAATTTAAGTAAGCAAAATCAATTAGCAATTAATCGATAGAGTTAAAGATAATAAAAGGAACAATTAAATAATCGAAACCGTAAGAAAATAGGCAGAAACACAAAGGCATGTAGATGGAACTAATTAAAGTAAGAAAATCAGTCAAAAACTAATAGGAAACCCTAATCAGTCAGAAATAATAATAAAAAAGACTAGAAAATATAGAGGTAGAAGTGTTAAAGATTTTAAAGGAGAAATACCAAAATCGTTTCTGATCTGAAAAGATCTAAACAGATTCAACCAGAAAATAGCCAGATTCATAAAAATAAATAAAAGTTGAACCAAATTTGGTTTGAACCAGAGATTTGAAACCCTAAGATACGAAAATATTCGTACTTACATGTATTGGGATGAACATACACGGAAATAACTAAGATATGAGAGACTTTGAACAAGGTAAGGTTCGAGTCTCTTGAGATTCACTTTCCATTTAAGGCAAATGAATCAAGTAACATCAAGATCGGGTAGCCAGTAGATAAACAAAGCCAAATAAGGCAGGGAATCAAGGGGAAATCCCATGAATCAAATAGGAAAGTGTGACGGCGGGCTATGGTCTGAGTTAGGCGAGAGAGGTGAAGAGAGGAGAGTATCCAAAGACGGTGGGATGGGGCGAATGAGTTAGGGTTTAATTGTCACGACCCAAAACCGGTCCAGATCGTGACAGCGCCTAACCGCGAGGTTAGGCAAGCCAACGAACAACCAATAACAATGAAAGTGCGGAATACAATAACAACATGGGGTAAGGCCGTAGAAACAAGCTGAACCACAGCTAGGCCCAATACATATACAACCCCGATAACTACAACAAGTGTGTGCCAGGACTAGTGTCACAGTGTCAACGGGCGGCTACATAGATACAACAACTGAAATATACATATACAAAAATATACAAGCCGCAGTCTGGAACAAAAGACTGAGCAAAATGAAACTAGAAGGCTCCAGAGGTGCTGTCAGGATGACGCCAAGAAGACAGCTCACCGTATGGAGTGACACCGCGATCAGTATCTATCAGCAGGCGGACGACCAGACGGACCAGCCTCAAGACCTGCACAATCAAGTGCAGAAAAAGAAAGAAAGTGCAGCATGAGTACATATAAACAAATATGTACCCAGTGAGTATCCCGTCTAAACTCGTAAAGAGTAGTGACGAGAGGTAGAATACATACTCACTAAGGTTCAGTTCATAATGAAATAAAATACATGCTCAAATTCATGGCTAAAATCAAATTTTATCAATTCTAGAATTCACTTCAATGCGCCGAACCGGTCTATACTACTCGGAATGACATCAAATTTTGCAGACTAGTTATAAATGACATAACGGAACTATTCCCGGTCTCGGAATTTCATTCGGACCTTGGGAACATAAAATCACATTTCAAGCCTAATTTAAAATTCTTTAAAAATCCTCAAAACTTCATTAACTCCAATTTTCTCATTTTGATCTGAAACCCGCCAAATCAAGTATGTTTCTTACCAAATTTCATAGATAACTTAAATAACACACATTGAACCTGTTCCGGGCTCCGGAATCATAATACGGGCCCGACCGCACAGGTTTTACATCAAGGTTCATTTTTCATAAGCCTTTAATATTTTCATAAAATAATTTCCTTTAAAAATTCATTTCTCGGACTTGGGTACTCGGAATTCGATTCCGGGAATACGCCCAAGTCCCATATTTTCCTACGGACCTTCCAGGACCGTCGGATCACAGATCCGGGTCCGTTCACCAAAAATGTTGACCAAAGTCAACTTTATTCAACTAATTATCATAAACTCAACTCTTTATCAAGTTTCCACATAAAGGCTTCCCGGCTACGCGCTCGGGNAGGGCCTCGAAACCCAGTCATAATTAAATTTACATAAGATGCCCTTTTGGGTCATCACAGTTTACTCAAAATTCCAGTCTTACTCAATTTCCTCAACTTAAGGCTTCTGAAATGAGAATTTTCCTTTCAATTTAACCCCGAACCCCCTAAATTTCAACGCTGACAATACCCACAAGTCACAATACCCGAAATGAAAATGTTCATGACTCCCAACTACTGAACGACGCACTGGATCTTAAAACAACCGGTCGGGTCGTTACATTCTCCCCCACTTAAACAGACATTCGTCCTCGAACGTGCTAGGAACTGCCCCAGAATTACCTAGAATCACTATTTAACACCTCGTGCACCTGCCCGCGCTACCACAACCCGGTTGAGCACATAAGCTTGATGAAATCTGAAGATATCCTCCTTTATCCATATAATAAACTCAGACCCCAGTTCCAACACTTGAAATTCTCTGTCATGCATGTTTCTAATATGTGAACACCGCATCAACTATCACACGAGGCACCAGAACACAACTGCGTATCCTTGCTGAATCAGCACCATACACCGCATAGTCCATCATCTGACCACAATGACGCTCCCTGAACCTTAATAGCCAGAATTCTACGAATTTGATGCTCTCAAAGCACCTTGTAAGATACACACATACATCATGCTATAATGCTGATGATACCACCACAACGGAGGAAATGTGTAGAAATTCCTATCCAACTGCAGAGTTAACCACACGTTGAAATCTTTTCTCTAAATTTAGATCGTTATCTCGTTGCAAACCAATAATGGCAACTCCCTTGCAATATACTCGCATAATCCTATCACACCGATCCCAAATTTATAAATCTCGTCTCACCCAGTATGAACTGCTCAGATATCCAATCACCCCAGGCATAACCAACAGTTTCACACGATGCCATAATGCGCCAATAGGCCACAATTCGAACACAACTCTTAAGGAAACGACATCAGGAAGGGACTACCCGACTCACGCTATAAATATGAATTTTCCTCAGAGAAACAGGAAGTAAAACACAAGAATAATCATTATAGGAGTCTTACTCAACATCATACTGCTGCGGCGCGCAGCCCGATCCCAAATAACATACCCGTGGCGGCGTGCCACCCGATCCCATCATGGAATTTACATAAAGAAATATATACACAGAGCTGAATTGCTCACTATTACAATTTACTGACATCGATCACAAGCCTGCTGAGTGCATAATACCATTCTGGGGAGATTGATAGAGCCATATGCCACAAAACTCAAGCACAACTGAGGTGAGATATATAATCTGAATATCAAGAGCCATTCTGCTCACTTAACCTCATCGCCACGCGGAAATCTCAACACATAAGAATTTATCAAGCCGTTTCACACACGCACGGCACAATCATAGTATCACATGAATTTGACGAATACGGGACAACACCTGATATCCCCATACCCCTCCTTGAGGAGCGCTATACAGAAATGAACACATCTGGCTCGCATGAAGCCCATAGTCTTATTAAAAATCATTTCATTCACTTCAAGCCGATTCTGCTCGCACTGAACTAGGTTGATAGCCTTGCCTGGGTCCGTAATAACCCACCTTTTCTCATAATACACAAGAGCGATCATCATAGAAGGGACAAATACTCCACAATCCACAACCAACTAGACCAAACGTATTTAAGGCACATATTCTCAATTAAGCAATATTGCATTTCCTTATACTTGGTCCAAATCTTCAATCAATCACATGACTACAAGTCACACTTACATAATCTTCCCGTGGTAACGCTCTCACGGCCTTCCACACAAGGCAACAAGTCTGCACATCCTTACTCCTGATCCCACAAATGCTGCAAGACAAATCAAGAACCCATAACCAGGATACAAAGCCTCTTTCCCCAAACGCCATTCTCAGGTGACACAGAAGACAATACCAGCTTACTCTAAACATTCAAATACTTTGCCCTTGCTCCTCCGAGCTCATGACATCCTTGTTAAAGCCGCACACCAATCTCAATTCTTACTTCTAGTTACATACCGCCTTTTGCACATAACATGCCAATATGATATGGCGCAAATTTCCATCATAACCCCTGAACCATTATTAGGGTGAACACTTCATTACCTAGGAACCCTTTTTACTGACTTCAATTCATGAGAACCATGTTGCCTAAATTCCGCAACCCGTCTCACAACCTCCTAAAAATCTTTATACAACTCGGAGTCTATTTCCCTCACTCCTCCGATACTATCCAGCGTGCTAAAATAACATAGACCACTCCAACCATCATCCTTCCTCTTAGATATTATACTGCAGAAGCTCAATTCTTAATTATAATGCTGCCTGAAACCCTTAAACACCGCATTCTCTAACTTTCGAATTCATTAGGACCACCACTGAGAGTCACCCACTCTGACTGGCCCCGATTACAATCAACTCCAAGGATCTCCTAGCATATGAACACCCTTTCAGCGAAGCACGTGACAGAGTCGCTACCCTTACAACTTGCCTATGCCTTAAGCATAAATATTGAACCTTTCGAAGCCCAACCCTGGTCCAATAGACCTACTTGTGCACATATTCATCGAATGCCATGCTCAATTACCGCTATATTCCTTTCCCTTAGCTGTAACAACTTTTCAATATGCCGACAATCGCAAACCTGCTACAAACCGACGAACTCTCTCTCCATCTGTAGGTAGTATCATGATGGCATGACGAGACAGTTCTGAAAATCTGGCCTCATAATCTGTCACTGACAAGTGCCCCTGCTCCAGTCTCTCGAACTGAGCCCGCAAGTCTTCCCTCTCAGATGGAGGAATGTATCTATCCAGGAATAGCTGGGAGAACTGATCCCAAGTGACTGGCGGAGAACCGGCTGACCTGCCCAGCAAATACGACTGCCACCACCGACGAGCTCTGCCTTGACTCTGGAAGGAAGTGAAATCAACCCCGTGAGACTCCAATATACCCATGTTGTGCAGTCTGTCCCTACACCTCTCTAGAAAGTCCTGGGCATCCTCTCTCTGCTCACCCCCGAAGACCGGAGGGTGTAGTTGCGTCCATCTACCCAATAACTTATGATGATCCCCTCTCGGAACTGGCCTGGATCATGATGCCTCTAACCCAGGCTGAGCTCCAGCAACCGGCGGAATATCTGGAGTATGATGTGGTCCTGTAGTCTGAGCTGTAGGGGTCTGAACTCCCCCTCCTGCCTGAGAGGTGGCAGGATCTGATGGAAGGATGCCTGCCTGCGACATCGTGTCCATGAATCTCAGCATGCGGCCCATGACCTCCTGGAAGCCTGATGCCGTCATAAAGTCCACTGGAGGTGGTGCTACTGGAGGCAGCTCCTCCTGCTCATCAATGTACTGATCATCCACTGGTGCAGCTGGTGTAGCTCTGGGACGCCCTCGCCCCCTCCTACCAGCAGGAGCCCTACCCCGGTGCCTCGACCTCGTCCTCGAGCGGCAGGGGTAGCAGCTTCCCCCGAATCGGGATCATGGAAAGCATGTGTCCTCACCATCTGTGAGAGAATAGAAGCACAAGTTGAGTATAAGGCCAACAGCACGATAGATTCTGAACAAAAGGTGTTTCCTAACACTCTATAGCCTCCCGAAGATAAGTATAGACGTCTCCGTACCGATCCGCAGGACTCTACTGAGTTTGCCCGTGACTTGTGAGACTATGTGAACCTAAGCGCTCTGATACCAAGCTGCCACGACCCAAAACCGGTCCAGATTGTGACGGCGCCTAACGGCGAGGTTAGACAAGCCAACGAACAACAATAACAATGAAAGTGCGGAATACAATAACAACATGGGGTAAGGCCGTAGAAACAAGCTGAACCACAGCTAGGCCCAATACATATATAACCCCGATAACTACAACAAGTGTGTTTCAGGACTAGTGTCACAGTGTCAACGGGCGGCTACAGAGATACAACAACTGAAATATACATATACAAAAATATACAAGCCGCAGTCTGGAACAAAAGACT